>JARFIW010000438.1:0-38645 GCA_036346225.1 Platerodrilus igneus | reverse complement strand
AATCGTACTTATACCTTGCAAAATGAAATCGTTCTTATCAATATAAAACCACCTAAAAAGTCTAAATTGTGCACGCAAAGGGCTCGAACCCAAACATCAAATGGAATATTATTTAAAGAGTCTTCAAAACGTAAAATGAACAAAAGACATAGACAGGAACCGTTACATGACAAAATCACTAAGCAGCTTGGGTTTATTCATCAAGTGGACTGACAAAATTTGAAACATTAACAAAAGTATTGTAACAGTTTTTTTGACCACTGCAAAGCACCAATAAATTATTAGTTAAATACATCTTTTAGTCTGTTCCATTAAACCAGTAAACGTCGGTAATGAAATAAATACCCGTATTGAGATCATGTGGTCTAACCACAATACAGAGATGCTAGTTTGATTGCTAACATCAGGCGTTAACTATTTGTACAAATATTTCAATGTCAAACACCTTTGATATTTCTTGTGCAACGTGTCAACGATCATTCTGGTTAGAACACTTGGCACGAAGGTACCATAAGGAACCTCAGAGTTCTGGCGAGTAATTTGCGTGTGGCTTTACGCCATTGTGAAAACTCAAGTGTAATAAACACTTAATATAGTGTTTTTAATAATGGTAAGCAATTAGATATAATCTCCTAGACAAACTAAATAATTTTGTTGTAGCGCTCTTTTGTATATTCTTTTCGTATATTCCTTTGTTTAGTCTGATCCCGTTTTATCAGGTTTTATAAAAATTAGCCCGTTTAAATATTGTGTTGTATGATTATATGGATCTTTTCTTCGCGTTTACGATCATCGGGTTTACAATTCAAATATTCCAAAGTAACGACAAGAAATATTGCTCTAACATGAACGTCCTTCTACTTTACCATAATTGGCGGATTTAATAAAATGTTCTGCGATGAAACTGTATATTTGAAATTTCACCGGATTGTTCTTCAATTTGGATAACAATTTTTTGGTTTCAATCTAACGTACAATAATTGACAATAATTGTGTTTTTAAAATTGCTAAAATGACTTTACAAGTAACAATGTAGATAATTACACGCAAGATAATTATTTTGGTAACAATCTAAATATAGTAGTACATCAAAGTTTTGCATTTTTGTTGGAATGGATTTTAGTTAGTCCCGTTATTGCGTATAGGAAATACGTTTTAAGCTCATATGGTTGGGTACAAGAAACACACAGCTGGTTATTTGCAGTACAACACGTGCAGGCGACGTTATTTGATTGTCCAGGAACCGTATGTATATACATCTGCTCTAACACGATGTAACGCTGTTACACAAACAAAAACCTGTTGAAACGAGGTAAGAAATTTATATTATTCTTACATGACGTCCACACTTAGCAAACTTTGATACAAGGCTACACCAGAAGAATAGCTTTGTGATGACCTATAACTATTATTTTGTTTAACAAACTAGAAAGGACTTTGATAATCTTTTTATTGTCAATATAAATTCAGAGTAGTAACAGTTATTATTATTAACGAAACTAAGTAACTCCATTGAGTTCTGATTAAAGTTTCATTTATGTGCAATTATAGTTGAAGCTTTTGAACATTGAATTATTAAATATTTTCGATATCTTCAGATACACTTGTAAACCGAATAAGAGATCTGATATTTTTGGTATTGATTTGAGTTAATTTCTGTAGTAAAAAGAAACGTCTAACGTATTTGATATCTCATTCAAATTCATAGTTTTACCTTTGTGTAGAAGAAATTATAGTAACCTTTTTGAAATGTAAATTTTGTACATACAATTTTATCACGCAACAACTTTCGATTAAAGAATCAAAATTTAATTCTTTTAATTAATTGTTTTATTTTGAACAAGTGAGTTCAGAAATAGTTTAACTAGGTCAAGGAACAAAAGGCATAAATACCTTCGAGATAGTGATATTTGTAGCTCCTATTTAACAAAGAAGCTCTAATTGCTCTTTCAGAATTTCATACCTAATATTTGTGTCTATAAACTTGTGTGCATAATTAACCCTTTCAGCTTTTTTATGAGGTAGCAAGAGTATACCTCTTGTGTCCTCACCTTGTTAATTTAATTCAATTTTCTTTACAGCTCCTGCGTAAGCAGTTAATACGATATTCATCTTTAAGGGCTCCAAAGTCCCCCTTAGGGAAAACCTCTGTTCAAAATTTAATGACTTGGTGACGCCCTCCCTAAACCCTTATTTTGGTATGAATTAAGCCATAATAAGCAAATAATGTTTTGTAAAAAGAACCATGACCAATCCTCATAAGCTCTACCCAAGGAATACACCCCTAGCATAGTCGGAAGACATTTGCGTTCCATCATTTTAAGGAAATCCTTCCTTAAAGTTCACTGGTTCCATTTAAGAATATTAAAGAATTCACGGATTGTTCAATTATTCAATTAACCCCCACAGTAAGTGTTAATCTAGTAAGGCTGGCGCCCAACGTGAGGCTGGATTGTTTTACTTACACCTAAAATATGGCTGCATTATTTTACTCACGCCTAAGATATAGTCTTTGTTTGTTTTACTAGCACCCACAAATTGGGGCTTTGATTTTTTTCACTCATGCCTTGTGTTAGAGGTTTCGATTGTTTATAGCTAAACTGATACCGCGTTGTGAACGTTAATTTTTTGAATCTACTATGAGGTAGTAAGTAGATTTCTATCGCTAAGAATATTGCCACGCTATATCGTTTTAGAATTCTTTGATTAAAAACTTTAATGGATTAATTGGAAGCAAGATAATAATTGTTGTAGTAATTTAGTCATCAGTAGGGAGAAGTTGTAAATTCTAGATCTAATTTTAGTTCCCCTATTAAAAATATTTTGTCAATCGTGGATAGTTGAGATAAATATGGATTTGAAATTTTTAAATTTCAAGGTTTTAGTTAAAGTTTTTTTGATATTGATCTTAGAAGAGTATAAAAATGACTGATACTTTTCAGGTTGTGTACTCACTCAAAAAAGAGTTAGATTATGAGCTCCGAATAAGAGGAATTGAGAGTAGTAGACCAGTTGTAGACAAGCGGAAAATTTTAGGTCGTCTATTAGCGAAAGAATCGGATAAACCAGGTTGTTTAATAGATCTTACAGATTATAATGTAGAATTTTCAGTAGAGCGTGAGGAATTCAACAGTACCGTTGTCTCGATTAAAAATGTTTTGTCAGAATTTGAAGGTGATCCTTCTGACTCCGTTTTTAAAAGGGTACAGTCAAGACTAGTACACCTAACTGGTCGAGTTAAACCATGATAGCTACCCCGTCAAAAGATAATTTTTGGTTTCGTAAAAATTTTAAGTCACAGTCTGAAAATAAATTTCTAGGAGTTGGAAATACTTCTGCATTTCGTAGTAGGGTTTATGGAAGCAAATCTTCATCTCCTCAAGTCCAGGTAGTAAGTCAAGAAAAACTTTTAGATGCGAAGTCACCAGGAGTGGAGATAGTAAAAAAATTCGTGTGTTGGAATTGTACACGTCCAGGTCATACGTTTAGTTATTGTAGAGCCCCTCTGAAAAAATTTTGTTTTAAATGTGGAAGTAAAGGTGTAACGACAACTTCGTGTCAGTCATGTTTGCGAATATCGTTTGAGAATTGTCCTTTTTGGTTTAATGGCAATTTTTACGATTTATATCGGCGTTGCAACGCAATGTAATTAGTTTTATGTAGAGTAGGCGATACTTGTCGTTGTAGTTGGTCGCTAAGCAGCACGTAAGTCTAGATGAGACTCGTGAGGAGTTGGTCGCTCAGCAGTGCGTAAGTCAAGACGAGACTCGAGGTGAATTGTCGTTCCTAATAATTTTTGGCATCACTAGTTTAGAGTTTGGTAATGAGGAAATTTTTTGTAGGTTAGTCTAGGTGAGGATCGTGAGAGCCTCTCATTCTAGCGAGTTTATGCGTTTTGAAACAATTTTTTTGTTGTATGGACAGCTTAATTATAACTTATTCCATCAGTTTGATTAGAAATTAAAGAGAGTGTACCTGTACATTAATTTTTGTTAGCTATCGTCGAGATTAGTTTCTGTTGAAAGTATGAATTATTTCGTACTTGAAAGCAGGAAAGTGGCATATAAAGGACCTGAAACCTTTTTCGATAGTAGATCAGGAGGATGTCATTTTAATATAGTTAGTTGTTGCTCCCCAAGTTTAAGTTTAAAGCCAAGTATATCTTTTATCGTTTCGTTTAGTTTTTGTTTTTGTATAGAAGGACAAGAGGAAGAACCTCCTCTAAAATTTTTTTTTAATACGTTTTCAATTTAATATCGAATAATAGAATAAGAATGTTGGAAAACATATGAAAAACCCTTGTTAGTAAAAGAGCGTATTATTAAAAATCACTTTCCCCGTGCGTACGTATTGTGTTGTCAGAAACACATTCCCTGTGTACACAGTTAGGGAATAGTAAGTGAGCTTGTTGCTCACTCGTTGTTTAGTTTGATTGCGTTTGTGCCGAAAGCACAATTAGTAGTAGGGTTAGCTATTCACTACTGAGTTGAAGTGTGTGTGTGTGTATCAGATGCTCACATTTTTCTTAATGAATTTGAGTTAGTGCTAATTGCACAAGTTGAGTTAAAGTGTAGTAAGTGAGCCAGTTGCTCACACTTTTGTTAGTGAAGTTGAGTAAGTGCTAATTGCACAAGTTGAGTTAAAGTGTGGTATGTGAGCCAGTTGCTCACAGTTTATTTGATTATAGTGAGTATGTGCTGATAGCACAATTGTTAGTGGAGTTGATATTGTGATGAATTCACATTTGCGTTGAGATTTGAAGTATTTTAGCTGGTCGCTAGAATAGTGGTTGCGGTAAGCAATTAATAAAGTGAAATATCTAGTGTTAGTTATCTGTGGTCAGATTTTCTTACAATATTTTTGTTTTCAATACTTTCACATGTAAAATTATACAAAAATAAAAATAAGCTGCAAGTTTTGCAGGAATTGAACGAAGCAATTTGGAAAGCTGGGTTTCGAACCTTTAAGGACGAGCTACAACGCTCACTAGTTGGTCGTTTAGCCAATAGAGATCGCATGTAGTGCATGTACTTGGATTTTTTTTGTTTCAGCTGGTAGAGCCAATATACACTATACTCAATTTCTTTATAAATTTGGTACTGAACTTGTTTCTGAATTTAGAAGTACTTTTAGAAAAGTGTAAAACGTTGAAATTTGGTTAATAATATAGAATATAAGTTATGTACAGTACATAATTTATAGCACTTGTTCTATTATTCTACATAAATCTACCTACGAAATGCGTGGTAGTCCCATTTTAATTTCATGAGTGTTAGTGTAGGTTATGTTATGGTTTTTATGTTATACCTTCCTTTTTGTTGCTAATGTGAAATTGCTCCTAATCTTTTAGCACTGCAAGTTTACTCCCCTAGTAATTCTACAGTTGCTGATAGGTTATTTTAACAGTTACGCCAAATTAGAAAATATTAGGTGATAACTTCAATTTCAAAAATGCCCTTTCAAGCACTAGATCTTATAGTTCCAGAATAGTTTTATAGTTCCTGATACATTTTAGCAAAAGTTTTAGCTTCTAACTATTATTGAACAATTTTTGAAGCTTTGTAACAACACCGTACTGAACTACAAGAATAAAATATAAGTTTGCAGAATTTTTCATACTACTCTTTGGTATATTCATATAGTGCTACTACAATAATTCTGACGACATGGGTGGGTTTCATTGATAGTTCTGGCTTTGTCTTTTTTCTTAACATTTTTGAAACATAACATCAGCACCACACCACAAGAGTAAAGTACCACATCATGTGTGAGTATTGTCACGCACGTTAAAGAACCCTACCTTGCTTGGAACAGCAAAGGTTCGGCAAAAATTCAAATTTTTCAGGTAAAAAAAACTCGCTTCCTGGCCAATGTATTATTTTCAAGTGGAGCATTGGAAAAAAAATCACATGTAAGGTATGTGAAAGTGAGTAAGCACTAACATATATATATTATGATCTTTTATTAACATGTGTAGTTTTGAAAATATCAATTATTGTGGGAAGCAATAGAAAAGACTATAATTTTGTAGTCATTTTTATGTTGCTATTGTGATGTTAAGGGCCAGGTCTTTAATCCTGATCTAGGTCTACCTCTACCTCTTTTTTCCTATCTCTGTTAGTAATATATCCTGTACTATTCCCCAAAAATGCCTTACAACATATCCTGCCCTTCTATTTCTATTTTTTTTTGTTTTCCACAGATATCTTTATTCATCTACTATTTCGAAAACCTCTTTATTATTAACTTTGTCTGTGCATGCTATCATCCTCATACATCTGAAACACAACATTCCAGAAGGCTTCTATCTCTTTCCGTCTGCTTTTCCTACTGCCCCTATTTCATAGACATACTGTGCTGTGCTCCACACATATGATTTCAACAATTTTTTTTTCGTTTCTATGTTTGTCGTCTTTGAACATAGCCGCTGTTCGTTCTTGTTAGATGCAGTTGTGTCTCCTTCTATTGTTTTACAATTATTTACTCTTTCCCCGTTATTCATTGGTATCTGAAAGTGGCGCCCAAGGTCCTGGGTTTGAATCCCGACACGGTTCGCTTGAAAAATGTTAGGCGAGCATTTTTCATAAAAATACACCCTCGTTCGGATGAGAAGTAAAATGGAGGTCCCGTGTGTGAGTGTTGCCACGCACGTTAAAGATCCCTACCTTGCTTGGAACAGCAAAGGTTCGGCAAAATTCTAAATTTTCCAGGTAAAAAAACTCGCTTCCTGGCCAATGTAGTACCTTCGGGTGGAGCATTGGAAAATCACATGTAAGGTAAGCAATTAATGCTTACGTTTAGTGTAGTAATAGCGTTGTGATGACACTCGATACTTTTGCTGGTTAGATATTTTGTTGCTGCCTTTTTAAAAGAAAAGGGCTCTAGTTATTTTCTTCGAATTGAGTTGTCATCTCAATCATTAGTTTTGTACATAGTTTAGAGATCTGAATTTTTCAGTAGTTTGGATACTATCTCTAGTATCATTGTTAGTAGTTTTCGTTTAATATTAGTTTGGAGTGTTTCTCTCTTGCTTTTGTTCTAGTTAGTAGAGTTTGATAGAGACCCGTGAATCTTGTTGATTTTTCCGTGAGAGTGTTGGACTTCCCGATTGCGACAATTCCCGATAGTGTTATACCGATATTGTTTCCTTAAGGACGTGTGGTACGCGAGTTATATAATCCCACAATTGATATATATGTAAGGAAATAGGAAATTATTAGAAATATTAGAAATGCGCTAAGTGATGTGCAATATTGTAAATGAAGGACATACAGTTTATTAATGTTCATGGTGACGGAAGCGCTGCTTTGCAGCACAGACGATAAGTGACACTGCCGAATTAAGATCGCAACAATGTATTAATGAATAGAGTTAAGTGTAAGCAGACATAAGATCTGTAAGTTCCCACAGCCATGTCAGTGGATAGGTATGTTATAAAAGGCCCGGGAGCCCCAGTCGACAAGTCAATCCATCGTTCAGTTTTAACATTGCAGTTCGTTAGATTACTCATTTTTTTACAATTAATTAATGTATTTTGACTTAGAGTAAAATTTGAACTAATTTGTCAAAATTCCAAGTAAACTCTGTATAAATATAAATAAATTTGTTAAGAAGTTGGAAATGGTTTTCTAAAAGGGACTGCTCCCAGCCACAAACCTTAACACGCGTAGCTACTAAAACACTCATTCTTTATTATTCAAATTCCCCCATTTTTTTAATTTTCTAATTTTTTAATTCTTTATTCTCACACAGGTCAGTCATTGAGGATTCTATCTTAAAGTTAGTACTTCGTTTAGGGTTATAAAAAAAATCTTTGGTCCTGAAGAAAGATATTTTTTTTTTGGAGAGAGGCAGTGTAACAGTTTCTTTGACCACTGCAAAGCACCAATAAATTATTAGTTAAATACATCTTTTGTCTGGTCCATTAAACCAGTAAACGTTCGTAATTAAATAAATATACGTATTGAGATCATGAGGTCTAACCACAATACAGAGATGCTAGCTTAGTTGCTAACATCAGGCGTTAGCTATTTGTACAAATATTTCAATGCCAAACACCTTTGATATTTCCTGCGCAACGTGTCAACAAGCATTCTGGCTAGAACACTTGGCACGAAGGTATCATGAGGAACCTCAGAGTTCTAGCGAGTAATTTGGGTGTGGCTTTACGCCCTTGTGAAAACTCAAGTGTAATAAACACTTGATATAGTGTTTTTAATAATGGTAAGCAATTAGATATAATCTCCTAGACAAACTAAATAATTTTGTTGTAGCGCTCTTTCGTATATTCTTCTTGTATATTCCTTTGTTTAGTTTGATCCCGTTTTATCTAGTTTTATAAAAATTTGCCCGTTTAAATTTTGTGTTGTATGATTATATGGATCTTCTCTTTGCGTTTACGATTATCGAGCTAACAAATCAGTTATTCCAAAGCGATAAGATAAGAAATATTGCTCTAACATGAACGTCCTTCAACTTTACCATAATAAGTGGATTTAATAAAATGTTCTGTGATGACACTGTATATTTGAAATTTCACCGGAATGTTCTTCAATTTAGATAGTAATTTTTTGGTTTCAATTTAACGTACAATAATTAACAGTAATGGTGTTTTTAAATTTGCTAAAATGAATTTACAAGTAACAATGTGGATAATTACACGCAAGATAATTATTTTGGTAACCATCTAAATATAGTAGTACATCAAAGTTTTGCATTTTTGTTGGAATGGATTTTGGTTAGTCCCGTTATTGAGTTTAGGAAATACGCTTTAAGCTCATATGGTTAGGTACAAGATTAACGCAGCTGGTTATTTGCAGTACAACACGTGAAGGCGACGTCATTTGTTTGTCCAGGAACCGTATGTATATACATCTGCTCCAACACGATGTAACGCAGTTACACAAACAAAAACCTGTTGAAACGAGGTAAGAGATTTATATTATTCTTACATGACGTCCACACTTGGCGAACTTTGATACAAGGCTACACCAGAAAAATAACTTTGTGATGACCTATAACTATTATTTTGTTTAACAAACTAGAAAGGACTTTGATAATCTTTTTATTGCCAATATAAATGCAGTGTAGTAACAGTTATTATTATTAACAAAATTAAGCAACTCCACTGAGTTCTGATTAAAATTTCATTTATGGGTAATTATAGTTAAAGCTTTTGAACATTGAATTATTAAATACTTTCGATATCTTCAGATACACTTGTAAACCGAATAACAGATCTGATATTTTTGGTATTGATTTGAGTTAATTTTTGTAGTAAAAAGAAACGCTTAATGTATTTGACATCTCATTCAAATTCATAGTAACCCTTTTGAAATGTAAATTTTGTACATACAATTTTATCACGAAACAATTTTCGATTAGAGAATCAACATTTAATTCTCTTAATTAGTTGTTTCATTTTGAAGAAGTGAGTTCAGAAATAGTGTACCTAGGTCAAGGAACAAAAAGCATAAATACCTTCGAGATAATGATATTTGTAGCTCCTATTTAACAAAAAAGCTTATTGCTCTTTCAGAATTTCATACCTAATATTTGTGTCTATAAACTTGTGTGCATAATTAATCTTTTCAGCTTTTTTTATGAGGTAGCAAGAGTATACCTCTTGTGTCCTCACCTTGTTAATTTAATCCAATTTTCTTTACAGCTCCTGCGTAAGCAGTTAATACGATATTCTTCTCTAAGGGCTCCCAAGGCCCCCCTTAGGTAAAACCTCTGCTCAAAATTCAATGACTTGGTGACGCCCTCCCTAAACCCTTATTTTGGTATGAATTAAGCCATAATAAGCAAATAATGTTTTGTAAAAAGAACCACGACCAATCCTCATAAACTCTACCCAAGGAAAGTCCCCTAGCATAGTCGGAAGGCATTTTCGTTCCATCATTTTAAGGAAATCCTTCCTTAAAGTTCACTGGTTCCATTTAAGAATATTAAAGAATTCACGGATTGTTCAATTATTCAATTAACCCCAACAGTAAGTGTTAATCTAGTAAGACTGGTGCCCAACGTGGGGCTGGATTGTTTTACTTACACCTAAAATGTGGCTGCTTTATTTTACTCACACCTAAGGTATAGTCTTTGTTTGTTTTACTAGCACCCACTAATTGGGTGTAGTAAGTAGATTTCTATAGCTAAGAATATTGCCACGCTATATCGTTTTAGAATTCTTTGATTAAAAACTTTAATGGATTAATTGGAAGCAAGATAATAATTGTTGTAGTAATTTAGTCATCAGTAGGGAGAAATTGTGAATTCTAGATCTAATTTTAGTTCCCCTATTGAAAATATTTTGTTAATTGTTGATAGTTGAGATAAATTTGGATTTGAAATTTTTAAATTTCAAGGTTTTAGTTAAAGTTTTTTGATGTTGATCTTAGAAGAGTATAAAGATGACTGATACTTTTTAGGTTGTGTACTTACTCAAAGAAGAGTTAGATTATGTGCTCCGAATAAGAGGAGTTGAGGGTAGTAGACCAGTTGTAAATAAGCGGAAAATTTTAGGTCGTCTATTAGCGAAAGAATCGGATAAACCAGGTTGTTTAATAGATCTTACAGATTATAATGTAGAATTTTCAGTAGAGTGTGAGGAATTCAACAGTACCGTTGTCTCGATTAAAAATGTTTTGTCAGAATTTGAAGGTGATCCTTCTGACTCCGTTTTTAAAAGGGTACAGTCAAGACTAGTACACCTAACTGGTCGAGTTAAACCATGATAGCTACCCCGTCGAAAGATAATTTTTGGTTTCGTAAAAATTTTAAGTTACAGTCTGAAAATAAATTTCTAGAAGGAGTTGGAAATACTTCTGCATTTCGTAGTAGGGTGTTACCTGCATGAATACCTACAATGTACTAAGTTAACGTCAACATACAAGCTTGACTATATCAGAGTACACGTGCTGAACACAGAACAACTTTTACTAAGAATTTGGAAAATAACATTTTTCAAATTTTGAATAATCAAAATAAACAATCTAAAACGAACAAAGCAATTCATTGGTTAACGTTCTGATAAGCGTTTTTCAACATACGATGGATAGAGACCTAAAGACTATAAATACGAATTTGATTTCTGCATAAATCAGTCCTAGTGCTCATCATAGTCTGGGATTGTCCTCTCCTTCACAGTGCTCCTCATAGCCTGTGAAATACCTTTCCTAAGCGGCGCTCTTCATAGCACGCTTAAATCCTTACGCAGTGCTCATCATAGCCTGCGTCCTGCCAAAGCACTACCCTAACTGTCGTCGTACCTGGAGGCGTGATATTAACTCATACCAATATCACAGACACACTACGTTTGGGTCATAATCAGCGGCCTGAACACCAAGTAGCCCGCAAACAGGAACGGAACGCTTTCCGGCAAGCACTACGTTCTGCCAGGTCGCATCCAAGGCTCATCTCTCCATTGCCGCCGTCGCCGAAGGCAGTAAATCGACACCCTTCATGTTACGACGACCGAGAAGTAGCTTTGTGTAATGAAGATGACTGTGTTTGCAAGATATACCTGCGGGACACCACCCCGGTAGAGTTCGACGGGACCGAGCTCCTCCAGGCCTAGAGCCCCACCATCCCCGACACCGGCCGAACTCCACCGAAGATTACCGAAGGCGTCTGGACCCTCCAGACCTACAGTAAATCGTTCCTTACCACCGTACAAGTTAGTTTGGGCCTCGCCCGTCAAGTCCGAAGTTGTCCGAAGCTTCCCGAAGACAACCGAAGCCTTCTGAACCCCTTTTTCTTTGCATATATAGTAAATAATAGTGTTTTCAGTGCATATAAGTTCATTTTCTGTTTGCCTTTAACGTAATTTTAACCCACCACTAAGAACGAAGACCACCGACGAAAACCGAAGTCCACCGAAGACGTCTGGACCTCGTCGACCTGCATATAGGTCCCAACCGTCCTGGTTCAAGTTCACATCAAGCCTCTTCAGCAACTGCCGAAGCCCCTCGAGCGAACCCGAAGGCATCCGAAGGCTTCTACACCTTCTTAACTGATATATACAGACGCTTAATCAGTGTTCCAATTTACCTCTGGCTCCACAACAATTACGAAGTCCTCCGAAGACAGCCGAATTGGATTAACTCACTCCGTACTACTTTATGTTATGTACTATTTCGTAACTTATATTGATTTTGCTTGAATTATTAAACAATTGAATAAGCCAAGCCTACTTCTTTACAGACGCCGCCCCCTTTGGGCGATAACAAGGGTTTATGGAAGCAAATCTTCTTCTCCTCAAGTCCAGGTAGTAAGTCAAAAAAAACATTTAGATGTGAAGTCACCAGGAGTGGAGATAGTCAAAAAATTCATGTGTTGGAATTGTACACGTCCAGGCCATACGTTTAGTTATTGTAGAGCCCCTCTGAAAAAAATTTGTTTTAAATGTGGAAGTAAAGGTGTAACGACAACTTCGTGTCAGTCATGTTCAAAAATAAGCGAATCACATGAATAATAATTCACATATCATTTCGTATTATACAGTTACTATATAAAGAGTACTAAAAATAATGTTTTGGTAATTTAGGGACATTAGTTTGTGCTGTCGTCATATCGTTTGAGAATTGTCCTTGGCGTAGGCACGATTTTGGTTTAATGGCAATTTTTATGATTTATATCGGCGTTGCAACGCAATGTAATTAGTTTTATGTAGAGTAGGCGATACTTGTCGTTGTAGTTGGTCGCTCAGCAGCACGTAAGTCTAGATGAGACTCGTGAGGAGTTGGTCGCTCAGCAGTGCGTAAGTCAAGACGAGACTCGAGGTGAATTGTCGTTCCTAATAATTTTTGGCATCACTAGTTTAGGGTTTGGTGATGAGGAAATTTTTTGTAAGGTAGTCTAGGTGAGGATCGTGAGAGAGCCTGTCATTCTAGCGAGTTTATGCGCTTTGAAGCAATTTTTTTGTTGTTTTGACAGCATGATTATAACTTATTCCATCAGTTTGATTAGAAATTAAAGAGAGTGTACCTGTACATTAATTTTTGTTAGCTACCGTCGAGATTTGTTTCTTTTGAAAGTATAAACTATTTCGTACTTGAAAGCCGGAAAGTGGCATATAAAGGACCTGAAACTTTTTTCGATAGTAGACCAAGAGGATGCCATTTCAATATAGTTAGTTGTTGCTCCCCAAGTTTAAGTTTAAAGCCAAGTATATCTTTTACCGTTTCGTTTAGTTTTTGTTTTTGTATGGAAGGATAAGAGGAAGAACCTCGTCTAAAAATTTTTTTAATACGATTTCAATTTAATATCAAATAATAAAATAAGATTGTTGGAGAACATATGAAAAAACCTTGTTAGTAAAAGAGCGTATTGTTAAAAATCACTTTCCCCATGCGTACGTATTGTGTTGTCAGAAACACATTCCTTGTGTACACAATCTAATCCTTGCCCATGCGTACGTACCGTGTTCTCAAGAACACTTTTCCCTGTATGTGTCTGTGTGTTCGGACCGTTAACACTAAAAAATTTTTTGTTTTTCTTCGTAGTTGACAGACGAAATCTTGTTTGCCTCGTAAAATGTCGATATACGAAATCTTTTAGGTCTATAACGTGTTACCTGGGATGACATTTTTGTTAAGTTTGTAGGAAAGACGGTTTTGTCCATTAAGGACGGGTCTTCTATAATGTATGCAAAAGGACCATAGTATGTTCTTTTCGCATTTAGTGCATTCCATCTAGAAATGCGTAAGTCTAGACGAGACTCATTATGAGTTGGTCGCTCAGCAGCATGTGCTTGGTTGAGTGGAGTGTAAAATTTTTTTGAGTATTTGGTTTAGTGACGCTCGTGAGCAGTCCATCACTAAGTAGTTAGGGAATAGTAAGTGAGCTTGTTGCTCACTCGTTGTTTAGTTTGGTTGCGTTTGTGCCGAAAGCACAATTAGTAGTAGAGTTAGCTACTCACTACTGAGTTGAAGTGTGTGTGTGTGTGTGTGTGTGTGTGTGTGTGTGTGTGTGTGTGTGTGTATCAGATGCTCACATTTTTCTTAATGAATTTGAGTTAGTGCAAATTGCACAAGTTGAGTTAAAGTGTAGTAAGTGAGCCAGTTGCTCACACTTTTGTTAGTGAAGTTGAGTAAGTGCTAATTGCACAAGTTGAGTTAAAGTGTGGTAAGTGAGCCAGTTGCTCACAGTTTATTTGGTTATAGTGAGTATGTGCTGATAGCACAATTGTTAGTGGAGTTGATATTGTGATGAATTCACATTTACGTTGAGATTTGAAGTATTTTAGCTGGACGCTAGAATAGTGGTTGCGGTAAGCAATTAATAAAGTGAAATATCTAGTGTTAGTTATCTGTGGTCAGATTTTCTTACAATATTTTTGTTTTCAATACTTTCAAATGTAAAATTATACAAAAATAGAAATAAGCTGCAAGTTTTGCAGGAATTGAACGAAGCAATTTGGAAAGCTGGGTTTCGAACCTTTAAGGACGAGCTACAACGCTCACTAGTTGGTCGTTTAGCCAATAGAGATCGCATGTAGTGCATGTACTTGGATTTTTTTTGTTTCAGCTGGTAGAGCCAATTTACACTATACTCAATTTCTTTATAAATTTGGTACTGAATTTGTTTCTGAATTTAAAAGTACTTTTAGAAAAGTGTAAAACGTTGAAATTTGGTTAATAATATAGAATATAAGTTATGTACAGTACATAATTTATAGCACTTGTTCTATTATTCTACATAAATCTACCTACGAAATGCGCGGTAGTCCCATTTTAATTTCATGAGTGTTAGTGTAGGTTATGTTATGGTTTTTATGTTATACCTTCCTTTTTGTTGCTAATGTGAAATTGCTTCTAATCTTTTAGCACTGCAAGTTTACTCCCCTAATAGTGCTACAGTTGCTGATAGGTTATTTCAACAGTTACGCCAAATTAGAAAATATTAGGTGATAACTTCACGTTTCAAAAAAGTCCTTTCAAGCACTAGATCTTATAGTTCCAGAATAGTTTTATAGTTCCTGATACATTTTAGCAAAAGTTTTAGCTTCTAACTATTATTGAACAATTTTTGAAGCTTTGTAACAACACCGTACTGAACTACAAGATTAAAATATAAGTTTGCAGAATTTTTCATACTACTCTTTGGTATATTCATATAGTGCTACTACAATAATTCTGACGACATGGGTGGGTTTCATTGATAGTTCTGGCTTTGTCTTTTTTCTTAACATTTTTGAAACATAACATCAGCACCACACCACAAGAGTAAAGTACCACATCATGTGTGAGTATTGTCACGCACGTTAAAGAACCCTACTTTGCTTGGAACAGCAAAGGTTCGTCAAAATTTCAAATTTTTCAGGTAAAAAAACTCGCTTCCTGGCCAATGTAGTATCTTCAGGTGGAGCATTGGAAAAAAAATCACATGTAAGGTATGTGAAAGTGAGTAAGCTCTAACATATATGTATTATAATCTTTTATTAACATGTGTAGTTTTGAAAATATGAATATTGTGGGAAGCAATAGAAAAGACTATAATTTTGTAGTCATTTTTATGTTGCTATTGTGATGTTAAGGGCCAGGTCTTTAATCCTGATCTAGGTCTACCTCTACCTCTTTTTTCCTGTCTCTGTTAGTAATATATCCCGTACTATTCCCCAAAAATGCCTTACAACATATCCTGCCCTTCTATTTCTATTTTTTTTTTGTTTTCCACAGATATCTTTATACATCTACTATTTCGAAAACCTCTTTATTATTAACTTTGTCTGTGCATGCTATCATCCTCATACATCTGAAACACAACATTCCAGAAAGCTTCTGTCTCTTTCCATCTGCTTTTCCTAATGCCCCTATTTCATAGACATACTGTGCTGTGCTCCACACATATGATTTCAACAATTTTCTTTTCGTTTCTATGTTTGTCGTCTTTGAACATAGCCGCTGTTCGTTCTTGTTAGATGCAGTTGTGTCTCCTTCTATTGTTTTACAATTATTTACTCTTTCCCCGTTATTCATTGGTATCTGAAAGTGGCGCCCAAGGTCCTGGGTTCGAATCCCGACACGGTCCGCTTGAAAAATGTTAGGCGAGCATTTTTCATAAAAATACACCCTCGTTCGGATGAGAAGTAAAATGGAGGTCCCGTGTGTGAGTGTTGCCACGCACGTTAAAGATCCCTACCTTGCTTGGAATAGCAAAGGTTCGGCAAAATTCTAAATTTTCCAGGTAAAAAAACTCGCTTCCTGGCCAATGTAGTACCTTCGGGTGGAGCATTGGAAAGTCACATGTAAGGTAAGCAATTAATGTTTACGTTTAGTGTAGTAATAGCGTTGTGATGACACTCGATACTTTTGCTGGTTAGATATTTTGTTGCTGCCTTTTTAAAAGAAAAGGGCTCTAGTTATTTTCTTTGAATTGAGTTGTCATCTCAATCATTAGTTTTGTACATAGTTTAGAGATCTGAATTTTTCAGTAGTTTGGATACTAACTCTAGTATCATTGTTAGTACTTTCCGTTTAATATTAGTTTGGAGAGTTTCTCTCTTGCTTTTGTTCTAGTTAGTAGAGTTCGATAGAGACCTGTGAATCTTGTTGATTTTTCCATGAGAGTGTTGGACTTCCCGATTGCGACAATTCCCGATAGTGTCATACCGATATTGTTTCCTTAAGGACGTGTGGTACGCGAGTTATATAATCCCCCAATTGATATATATGTAAGGAAATAGGAAATTATTAGAAATATTAGAAATGCGCTAAGTGATGTGCAACATTGTAAATGAAGGACAATTCATACAGTTTATTAACGTTCATGGGGACGGAAGCGCTGCTTTGCAGCACAGACGATAAGTGACACTGCAGAATTAAGATCGCAACAATGTATTAATGAATAGAGTTAAGTGTAAGCAGACATAAGATCTGTAAGTTCCCACAGCCATGTGAAGCGATAGGGATGTTATAAAAGGCCCGGGAGCCCCAGTCGACAAGTCAATCCATCGTTCAGTTTTAACATTGCAGTTCGTTAGATTACTCATTTTTTTACAATTAATTAATGTATTTTGACTTATAGTAAAATTTAAACTAATTTGTCAAAATTCCAAGTCAACTCTGTATAAATATAAATAAATTTGTTAAGAAGTTAAAAATGGTTTTTTAAAAGGGACCGCTCCCAGCCACGAACCTTATCTCGCGTAGCTACTAAAACACTCATTCTTTATTATTCAAATTCCCCCATTTTTTTAATTTTCTAATTTTTTAATTATTTATTCTCACCCAGGTCAGTCATTGAGGATTCTATTTTAAAGTTAGTATTTCCTTTAGGATTATAAAAAAAAATCTTTGGTCCTGAGGAAAGATTTTGTTTTTTTTTGGAGAGAGCAGTGTAACAGTTTCTTTGACCACTGCAAAGCACCAATAAATTATTAGTTAAATACATCTTTTGTCTGTTCCATTAAACCAGTAAACGTCCGTAATTAAATAAATATACGTATTGAGATCATGAGGTCTAGCCACAATACAGAGATGCTAGTTTGGTTGCTAACATCAGGCGTTACCTATTTGTACAAATATTTTAATGCCAAACACCTTTGATATTTCGTGCGCAATGTGTCAACAAGCATTCTGGCTAGAACACTTGGCACGAAGGTATCATGAGGAACCTCAGAGTTTTAGCGAGTAATTTGGGTGTGGCTTTACGCCCTTGTGAAAACTCAAGTGTAATAAACTCTTGATATAGTGGTTTTAATAATGGTAAGCAATTAGATATAATCTCCTAGACAAACTAAATAATTTTGTTGTAGCGCTCTTTTGTATATTCTTCTTGTATATTCCTTTGTTTAGTTTGATTTTATCTGTGTTACGCTCCCCTTCTGTTAGCGTACTTAAAATACATCGTTTTGGATCGCTGGTTGTATAAAGTAAATACTTTCGAATAGTTTTCAGATTTGTATGCAATTTTAAATTGAATTATTCGTCGTATAAATTTTGTTCCTTATGTGATTATCGAAGTCGAGATAATAGGCGATCAGATGTTATGGGTAACAACTATTTTATATCTACAGATTAGAGTGTAGTTCTGATTCCTTTTTGAAAGAAGAATGCTTTATACGCGAACGTGCGGTTTTAAGGACATTGACGGACGGTTTTAGTGATACGCGTGCTTTCTAATTGTGTTTTTAGTTGTTTTCTTGTGGGAAAAACGTTGTAGAACTTGTGAAACTTGACTGATTCTTTCTGTAGGATTAATGTGTGTGCGATCTGTTTTTTTTTTGTATCAGAGTAGTGCATACTTTGGATTATCCAAATGCAGTTTTAAGCTTGAGTGTTTCTAAAAATGATATAACTATGTATCTCATTCACACGTAAATACCGTTGATACTGTAGTTTCTGAATTATTTAATACCAAAGAATCTAAAATAGATCACTACTTGTGCAAATTTCGTTATGCAAAAGCATTAGATTTTTCTTTGTTACAATATGTAGCAAATAAAAAACCTCATGTTACTATTAGCTTAATGCAAGAACTTATCAGATGACATGCATTACATCGTGCCTTGAAAGTCCGTGATTCTAAATTCTAAATTTTTATTACAATTTTTGCGATTTGTGTTACAAAATATTTCGAAATTATTTTCTCAGGAAATAGAATTAACAAGAAATTTATCAATGCTACATGGTTCCATCAGTATGATAATGTCTACTGCTAACACCAGTGAAGTGCGCAGGTGTGATTAGTGTAAAGTGTACTAAATTCTATCAACCCCATCACAGTCAAGGGTGAAGTGCTTCGTTAGTGCCGGACATCGTGAATCCCACACTTCAATTGTAAGGGAGCGTTACTGAAGAACTTTTTGTAAGTTAAACTATTTCCTACTTGTATTACTTTAAATCTCTATCAGTTGTTTTGCAATATCCTTTATCGTTCTGATACCTTTTGCAATAGACTTGCATGCTGTTAAGAAAAAAAAAAGAAACGGGACAAATTAGTTTGAGTAATTTAAAAATTTGGACAGAAAAGAAAAAAAAATCATTACTACTGAATTACTCATAAATTGTGCTTACCTAGTTTGTTGGATTTATGTTGAATTGGTGTGTGAGGAAACGTTTCTGCTACTCCCCAATATTACCTCAATTTGTAATAAAAATTTTTGTAATGCTTTTATCGTTGCTACATTATATAGATTATCCAAACAGTTTTTTTACATCTTACAGAGTACGAAATAATTTAGACTTTCCATTGCTGCTATGCTTATTCCTTTTTTGTGTCTATAAACTTGTGTGCATAATTAATCCTTTCGGCTTTTTTATGAGGTAGCAAGAGTATACCTCTTGTGTCCTCACCTTGTTAATTTAATGCAATTTTCTTTACAGCTCCTGCGTAAGCAGTTAATACGATATTCTTCTCTAAGGGCTCCCAAGTCCCCCTTAGGAAAAACCTCTGTTCAAAATTTAATGACTTGGTGACGCCCTCCCTAAACCCTTATTTTGATATGAATTAAGCCATAATAAGCAAATAATGTTTTGTAAAAAGAACCACGACCAATCCTCATAAGCTCTACCCAAGAAATAGACCCCTAGCATAGTCGGAAGACATTAGCGTTCCATCATTTTAAGGAAATCCTTCCTTAAAGTTCACTGGTTCCATTTAAGAATATTAAAGAATTCACGGATTGTTCAATTATTCAATTAACCCCCACAGTAAGTGTTAATCTAGTAAGGCTGGCGCCCAACGTGGTGCTGAATTGTTTTACTTACACCTAAAATGTGGCTGCATTATTTTACTCACGCCTAAGATATAGTCTTTGTTTGTTTTACTAGCACCCACAAATTGGGGCTTTGATTTTTTTCACTCGTGCCTTGTGTTAGAGGTTTCGATTGTTTATAGCTAAACTGATACCGCGTTGTGAACGTTAATTTTTTGAATCTACTATGAGGTAGTAAGTAGATTTCTATCGCTAAGATTATTGCCACGCTATATCGTTTTAGAATTCTTTGATTAAAAGCTTTAATGGAGTAATTGGAAGCAAGATAATAATTGTTGTAGTAATTTAGTCATCAGTAGGGAGAAGTTGTGAATTCTAGATCTAATTTTAGTTCCCCTATTGAAAATATTTCGTCAATTGTGGATAGTTGAAATAAATTTGGATTTGAAATTCTTAAATTTCAAGGTTTTAGTTAAAGTTTTTTTGATATTGATCTTAGAAGAGTATAAAAATGACTGATACTTTTCAGGTTGTGTACTTACTCAAAGAAGAGTTATATTATAAGCTCCGAATAATAGGAAAATAGTAGTAGGAAAATAGAGTAGGCGATACTTGTCGTTGTAGTTGGTCGCTCAGCAGCACGTAAGTCTAGATGAGACTCGTGAGGAGTTGGTCGCTCAGCAGTGCGTAAGTCAAGAGGAGACTCGAGGTGAATTGTCGTTCCTAATAATTTTTGGCATCACTAGTTTAGAGTTTGGTGATGAGAAAATTTTTTGTAGGGTAGTCTAGGTGAGGATCGTGAGAAAGCCTGTCATTCTAGCGAGTTTATGCGTTTTGAAGCAATTTTTTTGTTGTATGGACAGCTTAATTATAACTTATACCATCAGTTTGATTAGAAATTAAAGAGAGTGTACCTGTACATTAATTTTTGTTAGCTATCGTCGAGATTAGTTTCTTTTGAAAGTACAAATTGTTTCGTACTTGAAAGCCGGAGAGTGGCAAATAAAAGACCTGAAACGTTTTTCGATAGTAGACCAAGAGGATGCCATTTCAATATAGCTTGTTGTTGCTCCCCAAGTTTAAGTTTAAAGCCAAGTATATCTTTTATCGTTTCGTTTAGTTTTTGTTTTTGTATAGAAGGATAAGAGGAAGAACCTCGTCTAAAATTTTTTTTTAATACGATTTTAATTTAATATCGAATAATAGAATAAGAATGTTGGAGAACATATGAACAAACCTTGTTACTAAAAGAGCGTATTATTAAAAATCACTTTCCCCGTGCGTACGTATTGTGTTGTCAGAAACACATTCCCTGTGTACACAATCTAATCTAAGAAGCACCTTGCCCATGCGTACGTACCGTGTTCCCAAGAACACCTTTCCCTGTATATGTGTCTGTGTGTTAAGACCGTTAACACTAAAAATTTTTTTGTTTTTCTTCGTAGTTGACAGACTAAATCTTGTTTACCTCGTAAAATGTCGATGGACGAAATCTTTTAAGTTTATAACGTGTTAACTGGGATGAAATTTTTTGTTAAGTTTGTAGGAAAGACGGTTTTGTCCATTAAGGACGGGTCTTCTATAATGTATGCAAAAGGACTATAGTATGTTCTTTTCGCATTTAGTGCATTCCATCAAGAAATGCGTAAGTCTAGACGAGACTCATTATGAGTTGGTCGCTCAGCAGCATGTGCTTGGTTGAGTGGAGTGTAAAATATTTTTGAGTATTTAGTTTAGTGACGCTCGTGAGCAGACGATCACTAAGTAGTTAGGGAATAGTAAGTGAGCTTGTTGCTCACTCGTTGTTTAGTTTGGTTGCGTTTGTGCCGAAAGCACAATTAGTAGTAGAGTTAGCTACTCACTACTGAGTTGAAGTGTGTGTGTGTGTGTGTGTGTGTGTGTGTGTGTGTGTGTGTGTGTGTGTGTGTGTGTGTGTATCAGATGCTCACATTTTTCTTAATGAATTTGAGTTAGTGCAAATTGCACAAGTTGAGTTAAAGTGTGGTAAGTGAGCCAGTTGCTCACAGTTTATTTGGTTATAGTGAGTATGTGCTGATAGCACAATTGTTAGTGGAGTTGATATTGTGATGAATTCACATTTGCGTTGAGATTTGAAATATTTTAGCTGGTCGAAGGAATAGTGGTTGCGGTAAGCAATTAATAAAGTGAAATATCTAGTGTTAGTTATCTGTGGTCAGATTTTCTTACAATATTTTTGTTTTCAATACTTTCAAATGTAAAATTATACAAAAATAGAAATAAGCTGCAAGTTTTGCAGGAATTGAACGAGGCAATTTGGAAAGCTGGGTTTCGAACCTTTAAGGACGAGCTACAACGCTCACTAGTTGGTCGTTTAGCTAATAGAGATCGCATGTAGCGCATGTACTTGGATTTTTTTGTATCAGCTGGTAGAACCAATTTACACTATACTCAATTTCTTTATAAATTTGGTACTGAATTTGTTTCTGAATTTAGAAGTACTTTTAGAAAAGTGTAAAACGTTGAAATTTGGTTAATAATATAGAATATAACTTATGTACAGTACATAATTTATAGCACTTGTTCTATTATTCTACATAAATCTACCTACGAAATGCGCGGTAGTCCCATTTTAATTTCATGAGTGTTAGTGTAGGTTATGTTATGGTTTTTATGTTATACCTTTCTTTTTGTTGCTAATGTGAAATTGCTCCTAATCTTTTAGTACTGCAAGTTTACTCCCCTAATAGTTCTACAGTTGCTGATAGGTTATTTCAACAGTTACGCCAAATTAGAAAATATTAGGTGATAACTTCACATTTCTAAAAAGCCCTTTCAAGCACTAGATCTTATAGTTCCAGAATAGTTTTATAGTTCCTGATACATTTTAGCAAAAGTTTTAGCTTCTAACTATTATTGAACAATTTTTGAAGCTTTGTAACAACACCGTACGGAACTACAAGGATAAAATATAAGTTTGCAGAATTTTTCATACTACTCTTTGGTATATTCATATAGTGCTACTACAATAATTCTGACGACATTAGTGGGTTTCATTGATAGTTCTGGCTTTGTCTTTTTTCTTAACATTTTTGAAACATAACATCAGCACCACACCACAAGAGTAAAGTACCATATCATGTGTGAGTATTGTCACGTACGTTAAAGAACCCTACCTTGCTTGGAACAGCAAAGGTTCGACAAGTCCCCAAGTCCCCCTTAGGGAAAACCTCTGTTCAAAATTTAATGACTTGGTGACGCCCTCCCTAAATCCTTATTTTGGTATGAATTAAGCCATAATATGCAAATAATGTTTTGTAAAAAGAACCACGACCAATCCTCATAAGCTTTACCCAAGGAATAGACCCCTAGCATAGTCGGAAGACATTTGCCTGCCATCATTTTAAGGAAATCCTTCCTTAAAGTTCACTGGGTCCATTTAAGAATATTAAAGAATTCACGGATTGTTCAATTATTCAATTAACCCCAACAGTAAGTGTTAATCTAGTAAGACTGGCGCCCAACGTGATGCTGGATTGTTTTACTTACACCTAAAATGTGGCTGCATTATTTTACTCACGCCTAAGATATAGTCTTTGTTTGTTTTACTAGCACCCACAAATTGGGGCTTTGATTTTTTTCACTCGTGCCTTGTGTTAGAGGTTTCGATTGTTTAGAGTTAAACTGATACCGCCTTGCGAACGTTAATTTTTGAATCTACTATGAGGTAGTAAGTAGATTTCTATCGCTAAGAATATTGCCACGCTATATCGTTTTAGAATTCTTTGATTAAAAACTTTAATGGATTAATTGGAAGGAAGATAATAATTGTTGTAGTAATTTAGTCATCAGTACGGAGAAGTTGAGAATTCTAGATTTAATTTTAGTTCCCCTATTGAAAATATTTTGTCTATTGTGGATAGTTGAGATAAATTTGGATTTGAAATTTTTAAATTTCAAGGTTTTAGTTAAAGTTTTTTTGATATTGATCTTAGAAGAGTATAAAAATGACTGATACTTTTCAGGTTGTGTACTTACTCAAAGAAGAGTTAGATTATGAGCTCCGAATAAGAGGAATTGAGAGTAGTAGACCAGTTGTAGACAAGCGGAAAATTTTAGGTCGTCTATTAGCGAAAGAATCGGATAAACCAGGTTGTTTAATAGATCTTACAGATTATAATGTAGAATTTTCAGTAGAGCGTGAGGAATTCAACAGTACCGTTGTCTCGATTAAAAATGTTTTGTCAGAATTTGAAGGTGATCCTTCTGACTCCGTTTTTAAAAGGGTACAGTCAAGACTAGTACACCTAACTGGTCGAGTTAAACCATGATAGCTACCCCGTCGAAAGATAATTTTTGGTCTCGTAAAAATTTTAAGTCACAGTCTGAAAATAAATTTCTAGAAGGAGTTGGAAATACTTCTGCATTTCGTAGTAGGGTTTATGGAAGCAAATCTTCATCTCCTCAAGTCCAGGTAGTAAGTCAAGAAAAACTTTTAGATGTGAAGTCACCAGGAGTGGAGATAGTAAAAAAATTCATGTGTTGGAATTGTACACGTCCAGGTCATACGTTTAGTTATTGTAGAGCCCCTCTGAAAAAATTTTGTTTTAAATGTGGAAGTAAAGGTGTAACGACAACTTCGTGTCAGTCATGTTCAAAGATAAGCGAATCACATGAATAATAATTCACATATCATTTCGTATTATACAGTTACTATATAGAGAGTACTAAAAATAATATTTTGGTAATTTAGGCACATTAGTTTGTGCTGTCGTCATATCGTTTGAGAATTGTCTTTGTTTGTAGGCACGTTTTTGGTTTAATGGCAATTTTTACGATTTATATCAGCGTTGCAACGCAATGTAATTAGTTTTATGTAGAGTATGCAATACTTGTCGTTGTAGTTGGTCGTTCAGCAGCACGTAAGTCTAGATGAGACTCGTGAGGAGTTGGTCGCTCAGCAGTGCGTAAGTCAAGACGAGACTCGAGGTGATTTGTCGTTCCTAATAATTTTTGGCATCACTAGTTTAGAGCTTGGTGATGAGGAAATTTTTTGTAGGGTAGTCTAGGTGAGGATCGTGAGAGAGCCTGTCATTCTAGCGAGTTTATGCGTTTTGAAGCAATTTTTTTGTTGTATAGACAGCTGGATTATAACTTATTCCATCAGTTTGATTAGAAATTAAAGAGAGTGTACCTGTACCTTAATTTTTGTTAGCTATCGTCGAGATTAGTTTCTTTTGAAAGTATAAATTGTTTCGTATTTGAAAGCCGGAAAGTGGCAAATAAAAGACCTGAAACCTTTTTCGATAGTAGACCAAGAGGATGCCATTTCAATATAGTTAGTTGTATAGTTAGTAATTTTTGTTAAGTTTGTAGGAAAGACGGTTTTGTCCATTAAGGACGGGTCTTCTATAATGTATGCAAAAGGACCATAGTATGTTCTTTTCGCATTTAGTGCATTCCATCAAGAAATGCGTAAGTCTAAACGAGACTCATTATGAGTTGGTCGCTCAGCAGCATGTGCTTGGTTGAGTGGAATGTAAAATATTTTTGAGTATTTAGTTTAGTGACGCTCGTGAGCAGTCCATCACTAAGTAGTTAGGGAATAGTAAGTGAGCTTGTTGCTCACTCGTTGTTTAGTTTGGTTGCGTTTGTGCCGAAAGCACAATTAGTAGTAGGGCTAGCTACTCACTACTGAGTTGAAGTGTGTGTGTGTGTGTGTGTGTGTGTGTGTGTGTGTGTGTATCAGATGCTCACATTTTTCTTAATGAATTTGAGTTAGTGCAAATTGCACAAGTTGAGTTAAAGTGTAGTAAGTGAGCCAGTTGCTCACATTTTTGTTAGTAAAGTTGAGTAAGTGCTAATTGCACAAGTTGAGTTAAAGTGTAGTAAGTGAGCCAGTTGCTCACATTTTTGTTAGTAAAGTTGAGTAAGTGCTAATTGCACAAGTTGAGTTAAAGTGTGGTAAGTGAGCCAGTTGCTCACAGTTTATTTGGTTATAGTGAGTATGTGCTGATAGCACAATTGTTAGTGGAGTTGATATTGTGATGAATTCACATTTGCGTTGAGATTTGAAGTATTTTAGCTGGTCGCTAGAATAGTGGTTGCGGTAAGCAATTAATAAAGTATTTAGTGTTAGTTATTTGTGGTCAGATTTTCTTACAATATTTTTGTTTTCAATACTTTCACATGTAAAATTATACAAAAATAGAAATAAGCTGCAAGTTTTGCAGGAATTGAACGAAGCAATTTGGAAAGCTGGGTTTCGAACCTTTAAGGACGAGCTACAACGCTCACTAGTTGGTCGTTTAGCGAATAAAGATCGCATGTAGTGCATGTACTTGGATTTTTTTGTTTCAGCTGGTAGAGCCAATTTACACTATACTCGATTTCTTTATAAATTTGGTACTGAATTTGTTTCTGAATTTAGAAGTACTTTTAGAAAAGTGTAAAACGTTGAAATTTGGTTAATAATATAGAATATAACTTATGTACAGTACATAATTTATAGCACTTGTTCTATTATTCTACATAAATCTACCTACGAAATGCGCGGTAGTCCCATTTTAATTTCATGAGTGTTAGTGTAGGTTATGTTATGGTTTTTATGTTATACCTTCCTTTTTGTTGCTAATGTGAAATTGCTCCTAATCTTTTAGCACTGCAAGTTTACTCCCCTAATAGTTCTACAGTTGCTGATAGGTTATTTCAACAGTTACGCCAAATTAGAAAATATTAGGTGATAACTTCACGTTTCAAAAAAGCCCTTTCAAGCACTAGATCTTATAGTTCCAGAATACTTTTATAGTTCCTGATACATTTTAGCAAAAGTTTTAGCTTCTAACTATTATTGAACAATTTTTGAAGCTTTGTAACAACACCGTACTGAACTACAAGATTAAAATATAAGTTTGCAGAATTTTTCATACTACTCTTTGGTATATTCATATAGTGCTACTACAATAATTCTGACGACATGGGTGGGTTTCATTGATAGTTCTGGCTTTGTCTTTTTTCTTAACATTTTTGAAACATAACATCAGCACCACACCACAAGAGTAAAGTACCACATCATGTGTGAGTATTGTCACGCACGTTAAAGAACCCTACCTTGCTTGGAACAGCAAAGGTTCGGCAAAATTTCAAATTTTTCAGGTAAAAAAACTCGCTTCCTGGCCAATGTAGTATCTTCAGGTGGAGCACTGAAAAAAAAATCACATGTAAGGTATGTGAAAGTGAGTAGGCACTAACATATATGTATTATGATCTTTTATTAATATGTGTAGTTTTGAAAATATGAATTATTGTGGGAAGCAATAGAAAAGACTATATTTTTGTAGTAATTCTTATGTTGCTATTGTGATGTTAAGGGCCAGGTCTTCAATCCTGATCTAGGTCTACCTCTACCTTTTTTTTTATCTCTGTTAGTAATATATCCCGTACTATTCTTAAAAAATGCCTTACAACATATCCTGCCCTTCTATTTCTATTTTTTTTTTGTTTTCCATAGATATCTTTATTCATCTACTATTTCGAAAACCTCTTTATTATTAACTTTGTCTGTGCATGCTATCATCCTCATACATCTGAAACACAACATTCCAGAAGGCTTCTATCTCTTTCTATCTGCTTTTCCTACTGCCCCTATTTCATAGACATACTGTGCTGTGCTCCACACATATGATTTCAACAATTTTCTTTTCGCTTCTATGTTTGTCGTCTTTGAACATAGCCGCTGTTCGTTCTTGTTAGATGCAGTTGTGTCTCCTTCTATTGTTTTACAATCATTTACTCTTTCCCCGTTATTCATTGGTATCTGAAAGTGGCGCCCAAGGTCCTGTGTTCGAATCCCGACACGGTCCGCTTGAAAAATATTAGGCGAGCATTTTCATAAAAATACACTCTCGTTCGGATGAGAAGTGAAATGGAGGTCCCGTGTGTAAGTGTTGCCACGCACGTTAAAGATCCCTACCTTGCTTAGAATAGCAAAGGTTCGGCAAAATTCTAAATTTTCCAGGTAAAAAAACTCGCTTCCTGGCCAATGTAGTACCTTCGGGTGGAGCAATGGAAAATCACATGTAAGGTAAGCAATTAATGCTTACGTTTAGTGTAGTAATAGCGTTGTGATGACACTCGATACTTTTGCTGGTTAGATATTTTGTTGCTGCCTTTTTAAAAGAAAAGGGCTCTAGTTATTTTCTTCGAATTGAGTTGTCATCTCAATCATTAGTTTTGTACATAGTTTAGAGATCTGAATTTTTCAGTAGTTTGGACACTATCTCTAGTATCATTGTTAGTACTTTCCGTTTAATATTAGTTTGGAGAGTTTCTCTCTTGCTTTTGTTCTAGTTAGTAGAGTTTGATAGAGACCTGTGAATCTTGTTGATTTTTCCGTGAGAGTGTTGGACTTCCCGATTGCGACAATTCCCGATAGTGTCATACCGATATTGTTTCCTTAAGGACGTGTAGTACGCGAGTTATATAATCCCCCAATTGATATATATGTAAGGAAATAGGAAATTATTAGAAATATTAGAAATGCGCTAAGTGATGTGCAACATTGTAAATGAAGGACAATTTATACAGTTTATTAACGTTCATGGGGACGGAAGCGCTGCTTTGTAGCACAGACGATAAGTGACACTGCAGAATTAAGATCGCAACAATGTATTAATGAATAGAGTTAAGTGTAAGCAGACATAAGATCTGTAAGTTCCCACAGCCATGTGAGAGGGTAGGGATGTTATAAAAGGCCCGGGAGCCCCAGTCGACAACAGTCAATCCATCGTTCAGCTTTAACATTGCAGTTCGTTAGAATACTCATTTTTTGCAATTAATTAATGTATTTTGACTTAAAGTAAAATTTAAACTAATTTGTCAAAATTCCAAGTCAACTCTGTATAATCATCATCATCATTGGGTCTTCAGTCCTGAAACTGGTTAGGCGCGTACCATCATTGTTTCCTATTCTGAACTAACCTACAGGTTTCCCCGAAATTTGCACAGTTTACATCTATCACTATCTGATCTAGGTCTACATCCGCCTCTTTTTTCCTATTTTTGCTTGTCATATATGCCATACTATTCCCCAAAAATGCCTTAGAACGTATTCTGCCCTCATATTTTTTCCCAAGGATATCCTTGTTCCCTTACTGTTTCTATAACCTATTTGTTATTACCTTTGTCTGTCCATCCTCAAACATCTGAAGCACGGCATTACAAAGGCCGCTACTGTTCTTCTGTCTGCTTTTTAGACTGCTCGTATTTCGTAGGCATATTGTCTGTGCTGTGCTCCACACATACGCTTTCAACAACTTTTTGTTCTATGTTTGTTGTCTTTCATCATAGGCGCCGTTATTTCTTGTTAGATGCAGTTCGGTCACCTTCTATTGTTTTACAATTATATACCCTATTTCTCCGACATTCAGTGGTTGCGAAGGGGGGCAAGCAGCCTGTGGCTGCCAAGTTCCCCCAGCACTTGAACATTTACTGATTTAATATTTTTTCCAATATGTCTTTTCGCACAGTCAACATTAGCAGATATTTCACAACAAACAACTAGTTGTTTATAATAATCATCAGATTTGTCTGCGCTTATTTTTTCGTCATTGGATTTCCCGTCTCAAAACTGGTTGGACATGTACCTGCACTTATTTCTTTTCTAAACTAACCTACATGGTTCCCTAAAATTCTCACGCAGCAATACAGCTCGGTTCCCCTTATATTGTTTTCTAATGTTATGCCCTATTTCACAGAGATTTATTGAAGGGGGTTAAGCAACCTGTGGCTGCCAAGATCCCCCAACACTTAGACATTTGCCGAAATAATAGTTTTCCAGTAAATGCTTTCATGCAATTACCATAATTCGAGAATATTGCCCATCCAATGCTTGTAGTTGCTTATAATAAATATCATGTTTCTTCTATTGTTTTCTAATATTATGCCCTTTTTCACTGAGATTTATTGAAGGGGGTTAAGCAACCTGTGGCTGCCAAGATCTCCCAACACTTAGACATTTGACGAAGTAATAGTTTTCCAGTAAATGCTTTCACGCAATTACCATTATTCGAGAATATTGCCCCTCCAATGCTTGTAGTTGCTTATAATAAATATCATGTTTAAGTGCAGCTACTTTCTTCGTCATTAATTAATCCAACTTGGGACTGGTTGGATGCGTACCTCCATTGATTTCTCTTCTGAGCTAGCCTACACATTTCCCTGAAACTTTTACAGCCTACATCTTTCACTATCTGTGTACAGTAGTCTAACCTAGGTCTACCTCTTCTTCTTTTTTTTCTATCTCTGATTCTAGTATATTCCGCACTATTCCTTCATGCCGTAGTATGTGGCCTATCATCCTATCTCTCCTATTTTTTACCGTTTTACACATATTTCTTTCTTCCCCTACCATTTTTAGTACCTCTTCGTTCTTAACTTTGTCTGTCTATGATATTTTCATCATACGTCTGTAGCACCACATTTAAAAGGCTTCTATCTTTTTCTTGTCCGCTTCTCCCACTGTCCAGGCTTCACAGCCATACAGTGCTGTGCTCCACACATATGTTTTGAGCAGTCTTTTCCTTGTTTCTATGTTTGTGGTCTTTGAGCACAGTAGTTGCTTTTTCTTGTTAAATGTAGCACGACCTTGTGCTAATCTTTGTTTTATATCTTTTGTGCTTTTCCCATCTTGCGTTATTTGGCTTCCTAGGTAGCAGAAATCCTTAACCTCTTGTAAGTTCGTGTTACATACTTGTATTCTTGTTTTTGATTTATTTTTCCCTCCTTTGCATACTAGTACTTTAGTTTTACTTTTGTTAATTTTCATACCGTATCTCTCTGATAGAACCGTTTCCATGTCATTGAGAGCAGCTTCTAACTCTTCCTTGCTAGATGCTAATACCGCTATATCATCTGCAAATCTAAGCATATCAATTTTTTGTCCCTGCATAGTAATTCCAAATGTCTTCTTGCATTTGACACTATTCATTGCCTCCTCAATGTATGAGTTAAAAATTAGTGGGGATAGGGAACATCCCTGTCTTACCCCTTTCCTGACGTTTACTTCTCTACGTTCCTGCTCTAATTCTATTACTCCTGTTTGCTCTTTGTATAAGCTGTGTACTATCCGTCTATCCCTATAACTCATTCCAATCTTTTTGAGTATTTCGAACATTTTTTTCCATTTTACATAGTCGAATGCTTTTTCCAGATCTACAAACCCTATATACACGCTTTCCCCTTTTTCTATTGTTTTCTCCATTATCACTCTCAGAGCTAAGATAGCCTCCCGTGTTCCACTGTTTCGCCTAAACCCAAATTGGTCTTCTCCTAGTATTTCTACAGCCCGTTTTTCCATTCGTCTTTGTACAATTCTAGTTAATATTTTTGATACGTAGGCTGTCAAGCTTATTGTTCGAAAATTTTCACATCTATCTGCGCCTTTCTTTTTGGTATAGTTACTATGATGTTATGTTTGAAATCTTTGGGTATCTCGCCTGTCTCATACATATAGCTTACAAGTTGGAAGAGACGTTCTGTTACTGCTTGACCAGCGGCTTTTAGAGTCTCCGCTTGTACCTTATCTGTACCCGGTGCCTTACCATTTTTCAGACCCTTTAATGCTATTTCAAATTCATCTCTAAGTATAGGATATCCCAAGTCATCATTTTCAATGTCTGATTCCTTTTCTAATGCAGTTAGTTCTTCTCCTGCATATAAATTCCCTATATATTCTTGCCATCTACCCACTTTCTCTACATTTTCTATAATAACATTTCCTCCCGCGTCCCTTATATTTTTGCTATACGGTTCTATATCCCTAAAATTGATTCTAATTAGTTTGTATGCTTTATCTGTCTTTACTACTTCCATCTTAGTTTGTACCTCTTTGCACTTTTCATCAATCCATTGTTCTTTAGCTTTCCTGCATTTTCGAATAATTTCCCATTTTATGGCTTTGTATCTCTGTTTTCCTGTTTCGTCTGATTTATTTTTGTATTTTCGTCTTTCTTCTATTAAATTCAGGATATCCTTTGTTATCCATGGTTTTTTATTTACTTTTTGTGTATACCCCAGAATATCTCTGGCCGCCACGTCGAGGCTGGATTTAATGTTATTCCATTCTGTTTCTACTTCCTTAGTATAAGATATTTTCCCGATATCTTTGAGCAATTCATTTGACCTTTTTTCGAATCTTTCTTGAATATCTTTCTCTTTTAGTTTCTGTAGGTCCAAGTGCATTTTTCCATTTCTTTTTTTTAAATTTTTAAGTTTAAGTGCGGCCTTCATAATTACGATGTTGTGGTCAGTGTCTATATCTGCTTCTGGGTAGCTTCTACAGTCTTTTACTTGATTCCTAAACCGTTGTCTAACAAGAATGTAATCTATTTGATATCTTCCTATATCTCCTGGCATCTTCCATGTATATCGTCTTCTAGCATGATGTTGAAATAATGTGTTTGTAATGATTAAATTGTTCTTGTCGCAAAATTCTACCAGCCTATTTCCTCTGTCGTTTCTAGTGCCTAAACCAAATAAACCTACTATCGCTCCTTCCCTACCCTCACCTACCACTGCATTAAAATCCCCCGTAATTATTAAATTTTCATGTCCTTTTACGTGTCTTAATATGTCTTCGATATCTTTGTAGATTGCTTCTACCTCTTCGTCACTGTAGCTAGAGGTGGGCATGTATACTTGTATTATTACTGTGTTTACCGGTATAGATTCTAATCTAACCATGAGTACTCTTTGATTCTTTTGTAAGTAATTTTCTACACAGTATCCTATCTTTTTCCGCATAACTATCCCCACACCCAAATTTCCTTCCTCGGCTCCTGTATGAATTACCCTGAAGTCTCCACTCCAAAATCCCCGCCTCTGGCCACCGAACTTCGCTGATCCCTACTATGTCTAATGATAACCTATTCATTTCGATTTTTAGGTTCTCTAGCTTACCCACTTGCTTCATAGTTCTAATATTCCACGCTCCGATTCGCAAAATATTCCCGACTCTTATTCTTAACTTTCCGATCGCATCCTCCGAAGTAGTCCCCTCCCGGAGATCCGAATGGGGACTATTTTAACTCCGGAATCTTTTACCCCAGAGAATGCCATCATTTTATTATAATTTAGGTACGCTGTGTACTTGGGAGGTAATGTGGTGGTTTCCCGTTGCCTTCCACATCGCGGTAGTGTGTCTTAGACTGCCATACCGACCCCTATGGTCTCTGCCAATCTAAGTACCGAAAGAGCCGCTGCACTCTTTTGGGGACCTGTCTTAGTCTGGTTCCTCACTAACGACCCTACTACTTTGGTTGGACCTGTAGTTTGACTCTTTAGCTCATTAGAACACGCAAGCCATTTCACCTGTTCTAGTAAACTAGAACTTCGGCAAGGTGCAGGTCCATTCGAAATGGAACTCTGTATAAATATAAATAAATTTGTTAAGAAGTTGGAAATGGTTTTTTAAAAAGGACCGCTCCCAGCCACGAACCTTAACTCGCGTAGCTACTAAAACATTCATCTTTATTATTCAAATTCCCCATTTTTTTAATTTTCTATTTTTTTAATTTTTTATTCTCACACAGGTCAGTCATTGAGGATTCTATCTTAAAGTTAGTATTTTGTTTAGGGTTATAAAAAAAATCTTTGGAGGAAAGATTTTTTCCTTTTTTGGAGAGAGGCAGTGTAACAGTTTCTTTGACCACTGCAAAGCACCAATAAATTATTAGTTAAATACATCTTTTGTCTGTTCCATTAAACCAGTAAACGTCCGTAATTAAATAAATATACGTATTGAGATCATGAGGTCTAACCACAATACAGAGATGCTAGTTTGGTTGCTAACATCAGGCGTTAACTATTTGTACAAATATTTCCATGCCAAGCACCTTTGATATTTCGTGCGCAATGTGGCAACAAGCATTCTGGCTAGAACACTTGGCACGAAAGTATCATGAGGAACCTCAGAGTTCTAGCGAGTAATTTGGGTGTGGCTTTACGCCCTTGTGAAAACTCAAGTGTAATAAACACTTAATATAGAGGTTTTAATAATGGTAAGCAATTAGATATAATCGCCTAGACAAACTAAATAATTTTGTTGTAGCGCTCTTTTGTATATTCTTCTTGTATATTCCTTTGTTTAGTTTGATCCCGTTTTATCTGGTTTTATAAAAATTAGCCCGTTTAAATTTTGTGTTGTATGATTATATGGATCTTTTCTTTGCGTTTACGATTATCGAGTTTACAATTCAGTTATTCCAAAGCGATAAGATAAGAAATATTGCTCTAACATGAACGTCCTTCAACTTTACCATAATAGGTGGATTTAATAAAATGTTCTGCGATGAAACTGTATATTTGAAATTTCACCGGAATGTTCTTCAATTTAGATAGCAATTTTTTGGTTTCAATCTAACGTACAATAATTAACAGTAATAGTGTTTTTAAAATTGCTAAAATGAATTTACAAGTAACAATGTGGATAATTACACGCAAGATAATTATTTTGGTAACCATCTAAATATAGTAGTACATCAAAGTTTTGCATTTTTGTTGGAATGGATTTTGGTTAGTCCCGTTATTGCGTACAGGAAATACGCTTTAAGCTCATTTGATTAGGTACAAAATTAACGCAGCTGGTTATTTGCAGTACAACACGTGAAGGCGACGTCATTTGTTTGTCCAGGAACCGTATGTATATACATGTGCTCTAACACGATGTAACGCTATTACACAAACAAAAACCTGTTGAAACAAGGTAAGAGATTTATATTATTCTTACATGACGTCCACACTTGGCGAACTTTGATACAAGGCTACACCAGAAAAATAACTTTGTGATGACCTATAACTATTATTTTGTTTAACAAACTAGAAAGGATTTTGATAATCCTTTTTTGCCAATATAAATGCAGTGTAGTAACAGTTATTATTATTAACAAAATTAAGCAACTCCACTGAGTTCTGATTAAAGTTTCATTTATGTGTAATTATAGTTAAAGCTTTTGAACATTGAATTATTAAATACTTTCGATATCTTCAGATACACTTGTAAACCGAATAACAGATCTGATATTTTTGGTATTGATTTGAGTTAATTTTTGTAGTAAAAAGAAACGCTTAATGTATTTGATATCTCATTCAAATTCATAGTTCTACCTCTGTGTAGAAGAAATTATAGTAACCCTTTTGAAATGTAAATTTTGTACATACAATTTTATCACGAAACAACTTTCGATTAGAGAATCACCATTTAATTCTCTTAATTAATTGTTTTATTTTGAACAAGTGAGTACAGAAATAGTGTAACTAAGTCAAGGAACAACAGGCATAAATACCTTCGAGATAATGATATTTGTAGCTCCTATTTAACAAAGAAGCTCTAATTGTTCTTTCAGAATTTCATACCTAATATTTTTGTCTATAAACTTGTGTGCATAATTAATCCTTTCAGCTTTTTTTACCAGGTAGCAAGAGTATACCTCTTGTGTCCGCACCTTGTTAATTTAATGCAATTTTCTTTACAGCTCCTGCGTAAGCAGTTAATACGATATTCTTCTTTAAGGGCTCCCAAGTCCCCCTTAGGGAAAACCTCTGTTCACAATTTAATGACTTGGTGACGCCCTCCCTAAACCCTTTTTTGGTATGAATTAAGCCATAATAAGCAAATAATGTTTTTTAAAAAGAACCACGACCAATCCTCATAAGCTCTACCCAAGGAACAGACCCCTAGCATAGTCGGAAGATATTTGCGTTTCATCATTTTAAGGAAATCCTTCCTTAAAGTTCACTGGTTCCATTTATGAATATTGAAGAATTCACGGATTGTTCAATTATTCAATTAACCCCAACAGTAAGTGTTAATCTAGTAAGACTGGCGCCCAACGTGAGGCTGGATTGTTTTACTTACACTTAAAATGTACCTGCATTATTTTACTCACGCCTAAGATATAGTCTTTGTTTGTTTTACTAGCACCCACAAATTGGGGCTTTGATTTTTTTCACTCGTGCCTTGTGTTAGAGGTTTCGATTGTTTATAGCTAAACTGATACCGCGTTGTGAACGTTAATTTTTTGAATCTACTATGAGGTAGGTAGTAGTAGATTTCTATCGCTAAGAATATTGCCACGCTATATCGTTTTAGAATTCTTTGATTAAAAACTTTAATGGATTAATTGGAAGCAAGATAATAATTGTTGTAGTAATTTAGTCATCAGTAGGGAGAAGTTGTAAATTCTAGATCTAATTTTAGTTCTCCTATTGAAAATATTTTGTCAATTGTGGATAGTTGAGATAAATTTGGATTTGAAATTTTTAAATTTCAAGGTTTTAGTTAAAGTTTTTTTGATATTGATCTTAGAAGAGTATAAAAATGACTGATACTTTTCAGGTTGTGTACTTACTCAAAGAAGAGTCAGATTATGAGCTCCGAATAAGAGGAATTGAGAGTAGTAGACCAGTTGTAGACAAGCGGAAAATTTTAGGTCGTCTATTAGCGAAAGAATCGGATAAACCAGGTTGTTTAATAGATCTTACAGATTATAATGTAGAATTTTCAGTAGAGTGTGAGGAATTCAACAGTACCGTTGTCTCGATTAAAAATGTTTTATCAGAATTTGAAGGTGATCCTTCTGACTCCGTTTTTAAAAGGGTACAGTCAAGACTAGTACACCTAACTGGTCGAGTTAAACCATGATAGCTACCCCGTCGAAAGATAATTTTTGGTTTCGTAAAAATTTTAAGTCACAGTCTGAAAATAAATTTCTAGAAGGAGTTGGAAATACTTCTGCATTTCGTAGTAGGGTTTATGGAAGCAAATCTTCATCTCCTCAAGTCCAGGTAGTAAGTAAAAAAAAACTTTTAGATGTGAAGTCACCAGGAGTGGAGATAGTCAAAAAATTCATGTGTTGGAATTGTACACGTCCAGGTCATACGTATAGTTATTGTAGAGCCCCTCTGAAAAAAATTTGTTTTAAATGTGGAAGTAAAGGTGTAACGACAACTTCGTGTCAGTCATGTTCAAAAATAAGCGAATCACATATCATTTCGTATTATAGAGTTACTATATAGAGAGTACTAAAAATAATGTTTTGGTAATTTAGGGACATTATTTTGTGCTGTCGTCATATCGTTTGAGAATTGTCCTTGTGCGTAGGCACGTTATTGTTTTAATGGCAATTTTTACGATTTATATCGGCGTTGCAACGCAATGTAGTTAGTTTTATGTGAAGTAGGCGATACTTGTCGTTGTAGTTGGTCGCTCAGCAGCACGTAAGTCTAGATGAGACTCGTGAGGAGTTGGTCGCTCAGCAGTGCGTAAGTCAAGACGAGACTCGAGGTGAATTGTTGTTCCTAATAATTTTTGGCATCACTAGTTTAGAGTTTGGTGATGAAGATATTTTTGTAGGGTAGTCTAGGTGAGGATCGTGAGAGAGCCTGTCATTCTAGCTAGTTTATGCGTTTTGAAGCAATTTTTTTGTTGTATAGACAGCTTGATTACAACTTATTCCATCAGTTTGATTAGAAATTAAAGAGAGCGTACCTGTACATTAATTTTTGTCAGCTATCGTCGAGATTAGTTTCTTTTGAAAGTATAAATGGTTTCGTACTTGAAAGCCGGAAAGTGGCAAATAAAAGACCTGAAACCTTTTTCGATAGTAGACCAAGAGGATGCCATTTCAATATAGTTAGTTGTTGCTCCCCAAGTTTAAGTTTAAAGCCAAGTATATCTTTTATCGTTTCGTTTAGTTTTTGTTTTTGTATAGAAGGATAAGAGGAAAAACCTCGTCTAAAATTTTTTTTTAATACGATTTTAATTTAATATCGAATAATAGAATAAGAATGTTGGAGAACATATGAAAAAACCTTGTTAGTAAAAGAGCGTATTATTAAAAGTCACTTTCCTCGTGCGTACGTATTGTGTTGTCAGAAACACATTCCCTGTGTACACAATCTAATCTAAGAAGCACCTTGCCCATGCGTACGTACCGTGTTCTCAAGAACACTTTTCCTGTATATGTGTCTGTGTGTTCGGACCGTTAACACTAAAAATTTTTTTGTTTTTCTTCGTAGTTGACACAGACGAAATCTTGTTTGCCTCGTAAAATGTCGATGGACGAAATCTTTTAGGTTTATAACGTGTTAACTGGGATGAAATTTTTGTTAAGTTTGTAGGAAAGACGGTTTTGTCCATTAAGGACGGGTCTTCTATAATGTATGCGAAAGGACGATGGTATGTTCTTTTCGCATTTAGTGCATTCCATCAAGAAATGCGTAAGTCTAGACGAGACTCATTATAAGTTGGTCGCTCAGCAGCATGTGCTTGGTTGAGTGGAGTGTAAAATATTTTTGAGTGTTTAGTTTAGTGACGCTCGTGAGCAGTCGATCACTAAGTAGTTAGGGAATAGTAAGTGAGCTTGTTGCTCACTCGTTGTTTAGTTTGGTTGCGTTCCTGCCGAAAGCACAATTAGTAGTAGGGTTAGCTACTCACTACTGAGTTGAAGTGTGTGTGTGTGTGTGTGTTCTTGTACGGCATATGCTGTGGCATCTTGTGTGTGCAATATCCTGTATTATTACGCCCGTTCTACTTGTGGACCCATACACTCGGATACGACAACAAAATATATATTTTCTAAATCCGTCGTTACTTACTTCTAACGTAATTGTTATTTTATCACTTGTTATAACTTATGGTCGCATTTGCAGCTGAAAATTGGCATGAAAGTTCCTTAAAAATTTTTTCTGAAGTGTGTAAATTATTCCACAACTCAAGCTGTTGCACATCTTGCTTTATACTGAAATGTTGATTCACCCGTAAAACGTCGCCCTCTAGGATACACACGCGTTAAATGTTGGAACTATAGGAAGCCAGAACAAATGTAGTAATAATTGTGTGAACATACAAAGCATATAATATATTTAGACTTTGAAATACGTTTAACTGGTCTACAAGGAATTGAGTTGAATGTCATATATTTGCAAAAACCGTATATTTTGTTGAGGGACT
>JARFIW010000437.1:0-36408 GCA_036346225.1 Platerodrilus igneus | reverse complement strand
TTGCGCATCTTTCTAATTATGTATTCGTTGTATAAAACCCTTTTCTAGTATATTGTGTTTTATTATTAATAGGATTTGCATGCTTTTCCGATCCATCACTAGAAGTTCCCGGAAATGCCGCTTTTAAGGATCAGGTTCTGGCATTAAAATGGGTTCAAAGAAACATATTAAAATTTGGCGGGGATCCTGATAATGTTACAATTTTTGGTGAAAGTGCTGGAGGGGTATCTGTTCATTTACTGATGATGTCGCCATTACCGAAAGGTATACCTTAATAATAGATTCTGCATTCTATCTTTCATCTTTTAGGATTGTTTCACAGGGCAATTGCTCAAAGTGGTGTTTCTATGGTAGGTTGGTCGAGAGGTCAACCATCTGCGCCGCTAGTAGCGAAAGTATTAGAATTGGATGATGCAATGGAAGCTGATATTTTCAAAATTCTTAGTGAGTGTACGGTAGAAAAACTACTGGAGATACAAAAGATGATATCTGAAGTAAATATTTAAAAATGCTTCAAGTAAATGATGTATACCTTTCCGTAGGTAATGCGGGTTAACGAAGATGAACCATTTGGAATAGTAATCGAATCACCTACGGAGAAATCAGCATTTCTAACACGTGATCATCTTGAAATTCTTGAATCTGGTAGTTATTACCATGTGCCGTTTATGATTGGCTATAATTCAAGAGAAGGAATGTATGCAGCATATTTGCAGCAACACATTTCTGGTGAAAGTAAGTGGAATATTGAGTATGAGAAAATTGTACCGCATTCTTTACAAATCCCAATGGGTAGTGAATTTCCAAAAGACTGTGGAGAGAAGATCAGACAATTTTATTTCGGAAATCAAACACCACCAGACAATATTAATCAATATTATTTGGTAAGATTACACTTGCTTAATTTCATACTTTTGAACTTGTATTTGAAACAGATTTATACGGATACCTACTTTTTCATTGATATTAATAATGCAGTGAGGTCCCATACTAAAATGTCGTCGTCCCCTACATACTATTATAGAGTATCAGTGGAAACAGGCTTAAACATGCTTAAAAGGATTATGAATTTAAATGGACCAGGTAAGTTGCAAAGTAAGATTTATGTATTAACATGTAAGAGTAATTTATACAAGCAACTTTGACTCTTGTAGCGCGTTGGCGTTGCGTAAAATAAAAACCAGATGGAAAAGGAGGAAATTAATCGTAAACGGACAAAATAAATATTAATGTATTTTGTATATTCTGATTTTATGAATGGTAGTGTTCATTAAGCGTGACATTTCGATAAATTTTTAGTTTTATAAAAAGAATTCAGGCAATAAACCTAAAACCACAAAAGCATCGTTTATTTCTCTGTGTAACTCAATTCCATAAATTATGCAAAGCTGCCAAAAACGAAAACGAATTTCAATGTTACGCAATTTTCACATTAAATGAATAAAGATTATGTACACCGTACATTAGGAATAATTTTATTTAATAGTACATCGAAACAATAACACTAATAGTTTACAATGTAAAAAGACAAGATAAAGATATCATTATTACAATGTAGGTATGTGCAAAGAAAGAGTCAATGATTTAGTGAAAGCCACAGATATCAAATTACAAATCAAACATCACGTATCAAACCATAGTCACGCATTTTTCACGTGTTTCAATACAAGCTCAATAGAAAAACTGTACAATAGCAACCCCCAAAACCATGCAAAGTGGAATAACTGACATTATTTGGACACTCGACAGAAAAGAGTTACTTATACGCGAGCAGGTAATTAGAAAGTTTAATGACTACTGAACAAATGTCTCTCAACTAAATTTCAATTGGAGTTTTATAAGCGCATGCCTTTGAATGTCAGCATCTAGAAAAATCTAGTTAAATCTGGACCTCGTCTCCATGTTCTCATAGGTGTTAGAAGTGGGGTGCTTTCTTTACGACAGCATCAAGAAAAATCATAAATGATGCAACTTTCGGAGTTTTGTTATTTTATCATCCAAGGCTGCTAATTAGTTCTATTTACCTGCGCGTTATCCTATCAACATCCAAGATTTATGGCTGCGACTTTCTTGTCTTTATTGGATTACGTTTACACTGTTTATTTGAGCATTGATCTTGTAGATTATTCTAGAAGTTCGATGAACACGTTTTCAAGCTAGTTTTCAACTGAAATACAATCCTAGTTTCTTCGAATATTGATTGATATTTCAAAGAAATAGGTTTTCTTCTAAATATTAACGAATGTTTGGTATTAAATGAAACTAAAATACTATACACGTGGCTTTATATTTTTTGAAAACATTTGTTTGCTTTGAACATAAAAACGATCAAATGAAATATTTTATAATAATTAGGTATTTATGCTGTAGATGTTCAGTTTATGATTTCTGTGTTTTGTGGGGTCACCTTTTGTTTCGTTAATGAATAGAGACAACATATATGTACAATTTATTTACAGATTTAAAATTAAACATTGGCTATAAGAAACACATACAATAACATGAAATTGAAAATAACAATTACATAAGATTCCACATGCATATACGATATACAAAAGTCCTTGAATTTATGCATGAGAATAGAGCTTTTGCGTGAACAAATTTTATTAACGCTAGAAATGCAAATGTCGTTTAGTGTTAGACAATTTGTAGTGCGGCTTTGAATGAATGTAATGTTTGTACACAAAATATGAAATTTGCGCACTGGATTCACTTTGAACGCGTTTTTGTCAAGAAACGTGGCTCAAAAAGAAGCCTACGTTAAAATGGATTAACACAGAAACGGTGTCGCCTGGGATCTGTGGGTAAAAGTTTTGTTGGATAGACGCCTGTATACGGTGCTAGATGTGACAAGTCAATCAACGCAGGTGGCATGTATTGTGCGAGTTCCCTTATTGGTAATATAAGGCGTAGAACGGCATAATGATAGCGGATTCTTCGTAGTAGGTATCAGAACTGGTGCTGGGTGTGGTATTCACACGTCTAGGCCGCTATGTCCCCTTCAGTAATGGTGGGCGGCGAAGACAAGGGCGTCAAGGACAACTCCAACATCCTGTCTCGGTGGGCCGCGTTCAGCAGTAGATGCTGATACCAAAATGGTTCTAAAAAGTAATTTCTTTCGGTGGAAGTCCATACCCTGGTGGTAGGATTTGTTACACCTTGCCGGCAGTGCGTGGAGTATCCACGTTCGTTCATAACGCACAACCTTCTGGTTTAACCTTCAGGCTTTGGTGCACCGTGATAAAAGATTAAACTCAGAAGATCAGAAGCTATTGCTTGCTCCTGGCTATTGCATGTCAATATATATCCAAAAACAAACGAAATCTCGCATCCTTGATCATCATAATTAATGTTTGCATTGTAATAAATTCCAGGAGAGTCTATTCTGTATTAAGGTGTGTTGATACGTGAGTTTATTACTAAGGGGTGTTCACGTTTGCGTCTCTATGACGCTTATAAAGATTGTTAGGTGCAACTTGGGTTGCCTACCTACAATGCGTTATCGACACACAGTTGAGTATTTCTTGGATGAAGCTCTTTAAAAACACTTCTTTCTACACGCGGAATATTGAGAATACCATTATTCAGAACACTATATCTTCGTCATTAAGAATGAAAACTCTTTCATTACAGATTTTTACCACACGCACACACACACACACAAACACAAAAGCAACCATTCGCCAACTATAAAACAAAAATTTTTGACATTTTAATACTTTTACAAATTATATAATTTTACAACTTGAACAGCAATAAAACTTAAAATCTATATACATAATCGATTCATTTAGATGTCAATTTTAATATTCTTACTCTGTAAGTTATATTTATTTTATGTAAACTTTAGCCTAGTTAACATTCTAGAAAAGCCTGTAATCAATGATCAAGAATAAAACCAATATCCGGTATATATATTGCTGTGATATGCTCCTTTGAATGCGGGAACTGGCCCTTAAAAAAAAACATTCGAGCCCCACAGAATGGGCGCCATAAACTGCTGTGATATACTCCTTTGAATGCGGGAACTGGGTCCTTTCAACAAAAAAATTCTAGTCCCACCGATTGGGCGTCATAAACTGCTGTGATCCTGGTTTCGCTTCAGCTGCTCACCTAATTTTATAAACCTCCTCATTCATAAAATTAAACAACACATTCCTACCACAAACATCAACGTTAACTCTATTTACATCAATATTCAGAATACATTAAATTTTCAAATTAAATTTCAGCATAAAATTCAGTTTTAAAAAGAATTTCAAGATTAATTTTATTATCACTTTAACGTGCATCCAGAATTAAAGTCCTTGTTGGATGCCTACTAATTAATATAACAATATAAGCAGACCGGAGTCTGAGTATAAAGGGAGCATCTACCACCCCTTTACGTTAATTAACCAGGTTCGTCTAATTGAGCTCAAAGACATACCCAAAGTTTCATCATATTCCCGAACATCAATACTAAATACCCCTTTCTACTTAAACAAGCAAATTTCATCTTAAAATTTAATATTTTATGGTTAGTACAATTTCACTAATGTCCATTTAAAGTAAATCAATTATAAAGTTATTCAACACACACAAAAATGTCCAACAAAATAGTATAATTTACCTAAAGGTTACTGTCCTCGTAGCTTCAATGTACATCGTCCCTTTAGTTAATCACACCATTCCAACAGGATTATATTTACGGCTTCTAATTCTCAACGCTTTTAAAATTTTCTCCATCACCATTTATTTAAAGTTGTTTCTGGGCTTTTCCGGAACTCATCTGTGTATATCTGACCCTTGTTTCGTGGATCCAGACACGTATTTGAACCATTTAATTATTAACACCCCCGAAAAATAGCAAAGAAATTCATGCGTCTTTCACCAATATACGCCAAAACTGCCTACTTTTGTGTATACATTTGTCGTTGTAAATTTTGCTAATTGGTACAGTGATACTAAATTTTATTACCTTGTATCTAAGTGCACTGAAGTACATTCATGTTAGCACGTAAATAACAAACTATTTTGAATCACTAAAATATACGAGCAAACTTTAAATTATTTTATCAAACTAAAATGCACTGTTTAACATCTTCAATCAAGTCGCGGATGTAAGAGCTTTTAACGCATCGAATAGTCAAAAGTCTAAGAGGCCGAAATTCATATTACCACCGGTATATATAGCAAAAAGCCTGTCTGTCGGTCTGTTCCCCAAAACGGGTAATTCTAAAGAATTTCGCATTCTCTGTTCCCAGTCCGTCGCTCGCGCGTCGGTTTTACGAATTTTCACTCGCCCCATTTAAAACTCAGAAATTCACACGGCACGCAAACATGTCCGAGAAAAACTAATTAATTTTGTACAGAAATTGTTGTTTCTACCTCTGATATTTGCATCCTATTTTCAACCAATTGTGACCCTCGTGACGTTGCTTAAATCACGCCTTTTACTATATGTGTCTTTGCTTGACGCATTTTCTCTTTCCTTTTCTAACCTGTTCGTATTGGTGCAAATTGATATTCTTTATTATCGATTATATTTTAGTCCATGTGTACTATCTGGGTTTAATAACCCCGTATCGCACCTTCTCGTGAATATTAAGCCCCGGTTTCTCCAAGATTCTTTGTAAACATTAATTATCTGCAAAATTTTCGCCGAATGAGCTTTTAAATAAACCCTGTTTTGTATTTCGTGCTAAAGCATCTGACCGTTTCCAATATCCTTAGAATCGACATGTTTATCTAAACAAATTAAACTGAAATTGCCTTTTAAAATACGCAGGTGTGTTCAAACATCCTACTTCTAACTAACACTTCTAGGATTTGCATTTTATTGGGTTTTACAAGTTTCTGTAGATATTATCTGTACGTTTTGTTCAATACCGGTTACTTGAAATAGAGTTAATTAAGATAAATTTTGCACGTAATTTCCATTTGTTTAGGAATAATTACATTACACGCAGAGCTTTTTAATACTGCTTCTTTTGATATAAAGCGTCTTGTACATGATTTAAATCTCTTATGTTTAATGAAACTAATAAATTTTTATGCTTCACGGTTTTAATAACGCGTATTATCTAATAATATTCATTATACACGGTGATTAAAATTATTTGATGTGATTATTTAATTTTCTACCCTGGTCTAAATATGAGTATTTTCCCCCTATTTGAATACAAATAATCCAACTTATTTGAATGCAAATATAAAGCATTTAGACTGTCACAAAAAAAACTTACAAAAAAATTGCCTATCTCTTTCTATCCTTATCTATCTAACTTACCTACTTTGTCTCCAATTCAAAAAAAATATTTACACCTATCCTATATCCCTATCCTATTCCTAACTCTCACCTAATTCTCTAAACTGAAATTATCCCTAACTTCATCCTACTTATCCATCTAATCCTATATATGTCCTATATACCTATCCTATTCCTAACTTTTAATTAATCTTCACTATACTTTACTTCCCCCTACCTAATCCTATATACCTATCCTACTCTTACTCTATTCCTAACTCTCCACTAATCTTATATGAAATATCTATACTTAACCTATCTTCTTTTCTTCCTACATTTACTCTTTATTCTCATCCTAAACCTATTTCTAATTATCTCCCATATTTATCCTATACTTAGCTTTATTTTCTATAAACACCTACTTCTACTCTTCTATATACACCTATTCTATCCCTATTCTATTTAAATCTAACTCTCTTCTTCACAAAAAATGCGTACTTCGGACCTTAAATGTCCCATTTCCTGTCGAAGACCTGTAATATCACGCTCATTTTTATCAACCCTATTTTCAACTTCCCCCATCTTTACGGTAAGACTATTTTTAAATTCTGTAAATTCTTTAGTCGATTGCTCAATTTTCCCGCTTATCTGCTCTAATTTTCGGTTGGACTCCTCCCTAGCTCTATTAGCTTCATCGCTTAGCTGTTCTAACTTTCTATTGGATTCTTCCCTAGCTCTATTAGATTCATCGTTCATTCTTTCTAGCATTCTCATTATCATCTCGTTTCCTTGATCCCCTGATTCCGTCCTCGACTGATCTCTACTGCCTCCCGCTTCTTCCATTTTAGAATTTTTCCCACACAATGCACTATCGTCACTTCCAATTTCCACTCCTTGACTCCTTAACCACTCCTTTCTCTGCATACGTTCTAATCTTTCTCACACACTCTAAAATACTCTTAAATTTATACACACACAGAAACTCTCTCTCTCAGATCGCCAGTTTCCTGGAATAAAATCACAAAAATTTTATTTGGAAGTCGAGCCCTCACGTTGTGGTCGCCATATTACTGCTGTGATATGCTCCTTTGAATGCGGGAACTGGCCCTTAAAAAAAAACATTCGAGCCCCACAGATTGGGCGCCATAAACTGCTGTGATATACTCCTTTGAATGCGGGAACTGGGTCCTTTCAACAAAAAAATTCTAGTCCCACCGATTGGGCGTCATAAACTGCTGTGATCCTGGTTTCGCTTCAGCTGCTCACCTAATTTTATAAACCTCCTCATTCATAAAATTAAACAACACATTCCTACCACAAACATCAACGTTAACTCTATTTACATCAATATTCAGAATACATTAAATTTTCAAATTAAATTTCAGCATAAAATTCAGTTTTAAAAGAATTTCAAGATTAATTTTATTATCACTTTAACGTGCATCCAGAATTAAAGTCCTTGTTGGATGCCTACTAATTAATATAACAATATAAGCAGACCGGAGTCTGAGTATAAAGGGAGCATCTACCACCCCTTTACGTTAATTAACCAGGTTCGTCTAATTGAGCTCAAAGACATACCCAAAGTTTCATCATATTCCCGAACATCAATACTAAATACCCCTTTCTACTTAAACAAGCAAATTTCATCTTAAAATTAAAATTTTATGGTTAGTACAATTTCACTAATGTCCATTTAAAGTAAATCAATTATAAAGTTATTCAACACACACAAAAATGTCCAACAAAATAGTATAATTTACCTGAAGGTTACTGTCCTCGTAGCTTCAATGTACATCGTCCCTTTAGTTAATCACACCATTCCAACAGGATTATATTTACGGCTTCTAATTCTCAACGCTTTTAAAATTTTCTCCATCACCATTTATTTAAAGTTGTTTCTGGGCTTTTCCGGAACTCATCTGTGTATATCTGACCCTTGTTTCGTGGATCCAGACACGTATTTGAACCATTTAATTATTAACACCCCCGAAAAATAGCAAAGAAATTCATGCGTCTTTCACCAATATACGCCAAAACTGCCTACTTTTGTGTATACATTTGTCGTTGTAAATTTTGCTAATTGGTACAGTGATACTAAATTTTATTACCTTGTATCTAAGTGCACTGAAGTACATTCATGTTAGCACGTAAATAACAAACTATTTTGAATCACTAAAATATACGAGCAAACTTTAAATTATTTTATCAAACTAAAATGCACTGTTTAACATCTTCAATCAAGTCGCGGATGTAAGAGCTTTTAACGCATCGAATAGTCAAAAGTCTAAGAGGCCGAAATTCATATTACCACCGGTATATATAGCAAAAAGCCTGTCTGTCGGTCTGTTCCCCAAAACGGGTAATTCTAAAGAATTTCTCATTCTCTGTTCCCAGTCCGTCGCTCGCGCGTTGGTTTTTACGAAATTTTCACTCGCCCCATTTAAAACTCAGAAATTCACACGGCACGCAAACATGTCCGAGAAAAACTAATTAATTTTGTACAGAAATTGTTGTTTCTACCTCTGATATTTGCATCCTATTTTCAACCAATTGTGACCCTCGTGACGTTGCTTAAATCACGCCTTTTACTATATGTGTCTTTGCTTGACGCATTTTCTCTTTCCTTTTCTAACCTGTTCGTATTGGTGCAAATTGATATTCTTTATTATCGATTATATTTTAGTCCATGTGGACTATCTGGGTTTAATAACCCCGTATCGCACCTTCTCGTGAATATTAAGCCCCGGTTTCTCCAAGATTCTTTGTAAACATTAATTATCTGCAAAATTTTTGCCGAATGAGCTTTTAAATAAACCTTGTTTTGTATTTCGTGCTAAAGCATCTGACCGTTTCCAATATCCTTAGAATCGACATGTTTATCTAAACAAATTAAACTGAAATTGCCTTTTAAAATACGCAGGTGTGTTCAAACATCCTACTTCTAACTAACACTTCTAGGATTTGCATTTTATTGGGTTTTACAAGTTTCTGTAGATATTATCTGTACGTTTTGTTCAATACCGGTTACTTGAAATAGAGTTAATTAAGATAAATTTTGCACGTAATTTCCATTTGTTTAGGAATAATTACATTACACGCAGAGCTTTTAATACTGCTTCTTTTGATATAAAGCGTCTTGTACATGATTTAAATCTCTTATGTTTAATGAAACTAATAAATTTTATGTTTCACGGTTTTAATAACGCGTATTATCTAATAATATTCATTATACGCGGTGATTAAAATTATTTGATGTGATTATTTAATTTTCTACCCTGGTCTAAATATGAGTAATATATATATATATATATATATATATATATATATATATATATATAATGAATTACTAATAACGACCTCCTTTATTGTAATTTTCTAAAAATGTTTTAGGTCGGCTGGATTATTTAAGAAAACTCTTTTTTATAAACCTGAGCTTTCGGATTTATTTTAATCCTTTTTCAAAGGTACTACAATAACAGAATTGATAAATAAACATTAAATGATATTGTATACTCACTAAGGCGAGGTTATAATAAATTGGCGATTAACATAAAAAGTTATTTTGGTTATAAATCTTCTAAAATGTATATAACAACTTCAAAATACAACAAGAGGTAAAAGTATTATGTAAATAAAATATTGATAATAAATAAAAGTCAAAAGTTTGATAGAAATTGTTATTAAAGGCAACCTTAAAAATGTTTATTACAACTATTCTGTGTATATATCTGCATGTAGCACTGTGAGTGTATGTATGTATGTATGTATGTGTGTGTATGTGGGTGCATTTTTTTTTGTGTGTGTGTGGTGTGTGTGTGTGTGTGTGGTGTGTGTGTGTGTGTTGTTTTTTATTATATTTATTTATTTTAATATTATTAAGAGAAATTCATCTTATAGATCCATTGACAAATTTGTTGCTGTGTGGTTGTTTTATTTTGATATTTAGAAGATACGTGTAGATACAATTTAAGTTATTAGTATCTGTTCTTTTGTTCATAGTATTTTTTGCTGGTAGATGTGGCACATTTCTAGAAACTCTCTTTTTGATTTTTTGTCTTCCATCTGTAATATAATTGGATTGATAAAATCTATTTTATGGTTTTTAGTATTTACGTGTATACATAGGTAGGGATGGATTCGGGCCGGGCCGGGCCGGGCTTTTAGATGCGGCCCGGCCCGGCCCGAAATAATTTGTTCCGGCCCGGCCCGGTGGCCCGGCCCGAACCAAAACGCATCGGCCCGGCTTGAGGCCCGGCTTGAATTTCGGGCCAGGCTTCGGGCCGGGCCGGGCCGATTCGGGCCGGAATGTAACTAAAACCTTAAGAGATGTATAGATTTTTCAACATCCAAATGGAACGTATTATTTGTTAATATATGTATTTTCAGTTGTATAAAAATACTTCTTTGCTATTATTATGTTTTTCTACAAAAGTTGAATATGTCAACCTGAATAAATTATACTATCATTTTAACCTCGAAGAATCTCAAAGGTATTTGGAGATGATGCACACTTGCACAGGCAATCCAAAATAGAAGGTGGTTTGCGTCAAACTTCAACCTTAAGTAACAAAATGCATTTTAGAATTCATGTACTACTACTAGTATATAGTAACATATTTCAAGGAAAGTATTCAAAATTTGACTGAATATTGTTTCCTCATATTCTAAATAAAGAACGTTGCCAATTTCCATTTTACAGATTGTTTGTGTATAGGTCTACATTTCGAGAATGTGCTAGCATCCGTTCAGAGAACTGATTATTCAAGTCTCTCGTATCAGGTAGACATTACTTTGTTGTCTATGAATATTTTTTATCGCATACTTTACTGGAAATCTTAATTATTATGAAAAAATGCTGACAATCTTATCTATAAAAATGTTCAATATTAATATATGCAGGGTTCTTCAAAAGTATGGAAAGGCTGCTTTCGCCGTATATAGAGAATCTGCTACGTATTGAGTAAAATAATAACATATACTTACAAAGAATCTAGCTCTTTAATATAAAAAGACGCTTACAGATATCCCACATCCATTAAAAGTATTTTAAAAACTACAATTTTACTGGCAAATTGAAACTTTGTGCAGGAGTTACCGAACAAGGCGAAACTATAGCTAAAATAGTTTTGAAATCTTGCAAATATCTGTCATATTAATTATTTTGAATAGCACATCCAGTATTTTATGGCATATATAAATGGTGCTTTAGCAGATGGTTATTTTGATTTAATTGCATGTATCTTCAATTGTTGTGCATCCAGGAATTATTGATCTAAAAAATCTTGTTGATCAACATTTAATCAAAACGGATTGTAGGTTGTTTCCATTACACCTTAAGAAATGTTTTCAATAAAAACAATAAAATAGTTTTACAATTTTAGGAGGTGAAAATTCAGAATTGAAAAATTATGTAATTTTTATAATTGAACCCCATTTTTATATCTCGACATGAACGAGCATAAAAGTTTAATCAGTTATTTGAAAATTTATATTTCGTTATATAAACTTCGGGCCGGCCCGAATAGCCCAGCTTGAGCAGTCTGGCCCGGCCCGGCCCGGGCCCGACACGTGCTTGGCCCGGCTTGGGCCCGATAAAATTTTGCCGGCCCGGCCCGAAGCCCGGCGAATATCAAGCCGGGCTTCGGGCCGGGCCAAAGCCAGGCCCGTGGCCATTCCTATACATAGGGCACAAGCATTTGGTTTTATACGTATATCGCTCTTATGTTGGGTTATTCGTTGTCCTAAGGGTTTGTTTGCTTTGTCCTACGTAACACTCATTACAATCTAGACAATTGATTTTATATATGATGTTCCTTTTATTTAAAATAGGAGTTTTATCTTTAATTTTAGAAAATGTAATTTAAGGTTAAAGTATTTTTAGAAGTTATTTTTATGTTAAATTTGTTAAATACGTTAGTTAGTTTTGGTGTAAGGTGTTCAATGTATGGAAGAGATTTAAATGTAACTGTACTGTCTATTTGTTTATTATTATTATTATTATTATTTGTGTTGTTATGTGTATTATTATCTGTAATTTCTGTAGTGTGGTTATATAAAAGACGTTTTATTAATTTTGGAGGATCTTCTCATCATTAAAGCCGATAAAGGAAATATTACTGTAGCAATGTCAGTTAATGACAATAACGATAAAATGTATGATCTAATTAATGACATTTCTACTTACAAAAAGATTGATTCAGATCCTACATCAAAATTTCAAAGGCAAACCATAAAATTAATAAAAAACCTAACAGATAATAAATTCATTACTGAAAGTGAATCAAAAATATTAAACAATTATAGCAGTACTGCACCAAAATTATATGGAATTCCAAAAATTCATAAGAATAATACACCATTAAGACCAATTGTAGCGTCTATAAACAACCCAACCGAAAAATTATCAAAATTTATAGCAGACATTTTAAAAAAATCAATAACTAATAATAATTATAATGTTTCAGATTCTTTTGATTTTACCAATTTCATAAATAATTTTCATCTCCCAAACAATTATGTTTTAATAAGCTTAGATGTAGTTTCACTATTTACTAATATTCCAAAACAATTAGTACTAGACAATATCAAAACATTTGGCATAATATAAAAAACGTATGTAATATTCCAAAACAATTATTTTTAGATATAATAGAATTCATATTTGATAGTAGTTACTTCAGCTTCAAAAATGAATATTATATTCAAACTTTTGGTTGCCCTATGGGATCCAATTTAAGTCCAATATTTGCACAAATTGTAATGGATAGTCTTTTAGATGAAGTAATTAAGAAACTTCCTTTTCAACTACCCTTCATTAAAAATTTGTTGATGACATAATTACATCTGTACCAGCAAATAAAATTACCGAAACACTTAATACTTTTAACAGTTATCACGAAAAATTCAGTTTACCGTTGAAGTAGAGAATAAAAACGCAGTACCATTTTAGATACGTTACTTATTAGAAATACAAATAATTTTATTTTATTAGATTGGTATCAAAACCAACCAACTCTGGAAGGTACTTAAATTACTTCTCGTATCACTCTTACCAAATAAAAATAAATTTTATTTTAACACTAAAAACAGAATTAAAACAATAAGTCACCATACATTTTATCAAAAAATTTAAACAAACTTTTAATATTTTAATAAAAACAACTATCCTCCAAAATTAATAAAACGTCTTTTATATAACCACACTACAGAAATTACAGATAATAATACACATAACAACACAAATAATAATAATAATAATAAACAAATAGACAGTACAGTTACATTTAAATCTCTTCCATACATTGAACACCTTACACCAAAACTAACTAACGTATTTAACAAATTTAACATAAAATAACTTCTAAAAATACTTTAACCTTAAATTACATTTTCTCTAAAATTAAAGATAAAACTCCTATTTTAAATAAAAGGAACATCATATATAAAATCAATTGTCTAGATTGTAATGAGTGTTACGTAGGACAAAGCAAACAAACCCTTAGGCAACGAATAACCCAACATAAGAGCGATATACGTATAAAACCAAATGCTTGTGCCCTATGTATACACGTAAATACTAAAAACCATAAAATAGATTTTATCAATCCAATTATATTACAGAAAATCAAAAAGAGAGTTTCTAGAAATGTGCCACATCTACCAGCAAAAAAATACTATGAACAAAAGAACAGATACTAATAACTTAAATTGTATCTACACGTATCTTCTAAATATCAAAAATAAAAACAACCACACAGCAACAAATTTGTCAATGGATCTATAAGATGAATTTCTCTTAATAATATTAAAATAAATAAATATAATAAAAAACAACACACACACACCACACACACACACACAAAAAAAACGCACCCACATACACACACATACATACATACATACACTCACAGTGCTACATGCAGATATATACACAGAATAGTTATAATAAACATTTTTTAAGGTTGCCTTTTAATAACAATTTCTATCAAACTTTTGACTTTTATTTATTATCAATATTTTATTTACATAATACTTTTACCTCTTGTTGTATTTTGAAGTTGTTATATACATTTTAGAAGATTTATAACCAAAATAACTTTTTATGTTAATCGCCAATTTATTATAACCTCGCCTTAGTGAGTATACAATATCATTTAATGTTTATTTATCAATTCTGTTATTGTAGTACCTTTGAAAAAGGATTAAAATAAATCCGAAAGCTCAGGTTTATAAAAAAGAGTTTTCTTAAATAATCCAGCCGACCTAAAACCCACAACATTTTTAGAAAATTATATATATATATATATATATATATATATATATATATATATATATATACCGTAGTATATTCCTGGACGTATTAATATGTCAATAAAAATATTTTGAAATCTTGTGGAGTTTATTTCGTCCAAAAACAATATATATTTAAATGTTATTTTAACTGACGTTTCGAAAAATATGTTTCCTCAAACGTAGTTCTGAAATTTAATTAAAGTTACAATATTTGGAACATTTTTATATCTAAACTTACATTTACTTGTATCGACATAAGAAATTCTCAAAATATTGAAACCTTTAAATTAAATTTCAGAACTAAGTTTGAGGAAACATATTTTTCGAAACGTCAGTTAAAATGACATTTACGTAAATATTGAATTTGGACGAAATACACCCCACAAGATTGCAAAATATTTATATATATTGCTTCTCGAACGAAAAATGATATAGAATTTTTTGTGGATGTAATAATCTTGGGATACAATTGTTTGAATACAGTTTAAATTACAACGTCAATTTGTAATTTTAGTTAACGTTTCGGTAGTTATTGTTACCTTCTTCAAAGAACTAATAAATTGGTACTATAATTATATAAAATTCAGGGTACAATAATACTTACTAATTACTTTGATTAAACGTAATATAAAATACATAAACTAGTTGACAAAATATCAGTAAAAAATGAATAAACAAATGGCCGAATTCCTACTTAACATTGGCGGACCTTATAAGAAGGTACTACACCCAATGCTAATTGAGGATGTTGGCTTACTGAAACTAATACGTTTCTAGCTACTTGATAATAAATAATTTTGCCTGGCATGGAAAAAGTAATTCGAGAATAGAAAACGAAAATCAATATAATTTGTTGGTTATTTTGCAAAAAGAAAAGCCCGTGCCCGGTTTTACTATTCTTGCAGATCATCAGACGGACGCATCTCTTTTTGCAAAACAACCAACTAAGTTCTGGGATTATACACAAATCAAGGTGTATTTATAATACAAACAGTTTCTCATGCGCTCTTCAAAATTTTCTGGAGAGTGAAAATTTTGAAACTGTTAGATTTTTCTAAACTAAGTTTAGTTTATATTGGTAGGTAAAATTAAAAATTTAACACACATTGTAAATCTTTCCTACCCTCTGGTGGAAATATTTTGCTAACTTATATATGTGAAAGCTATGGAATCAATTTTTTAACTATATAGTTTAGCGATTAGTACTATAATTTAATAAAAAAAAGTATCATTATTTATTTATTTTTTAATAAATTCAATTCAAACCTCTGTACTTAAACATTTAATTTCGTTTTTTAGGAGTATCTCATGCTGACGAGCTTGGATACCTATTCAAACAAATTGGAGATTCAGAAATACGCACAGGAACTCAAGAAGATGTAAGTTTGAGAAGATTCACTAAATTATGGTCAACATTTGCTAAATACGGTAATCCCAATCCAACTGAGAATGACAATCTAATTAATGTCACTTGGCGTCCGGCTGAAAACAGTAAACTACATTATCTCGAAATAGGAGAAAATTTAACTGTTGGTGTTGATCCAGATACTGAAAGGGTTGCATTTTGGGATGAAATCTCTAATCTGTATTCGTCCAAAAAGAAACAGTAATATTATGTGAAATTGATTTTGACAAGGGTATACAACTTATAAGTAATAAAGATTCACAAGACAGTTGCTTTATTTTAATAGTAGCGTTATTAGTTGATTATGTCTGGGAAAATTTATAGTTAAGGTTATTTCTGGATCACTTACTTTAGTATTTGTCTCTGCAATCGTTGTTTCAACCCATGTTATATAATTAGTATCCAACAATTAAGGTTAGTCCTTGGGAATTAAACACCAACGCCGATTCTTACTTTGCATCGTATTTTTTTGCAACGTAAGAACGTCCTTTGAGAAATGAAAATTGGGGGTGTTCAATAGATGTGCGGAGTGAAGAATTTTTGACAATATTTGCGAACGTTATGCCTAATAACAACATTTTTTTTACGTAATGTGCAAAGAATTGTGCAAGTTTCGTGATACATACAAGCCTGTGCAACACAAAAAGGTGTAGAAAATACAGAAAGTGAGAAACGCTATTGAAGAACAACCTTCAATTTTTATTAGAAAATTAGTGTGCTATTTAAATGTTAACAGAGGAACTAATAACAACATTTTCAGTGTTAACTTGAATTACGCCCATACAAAATTCAAATCGACCTGGAACTTCTACTGTTTGGTTTAATACTAAGATTGCAATTCTGTAGGTTTTTTATTCTAAAGCTCGGCCATAATGATATATCTGACCGCACTTTCTTCACGGATGAGACACAGTTAAATCTAAATGCTTTTGTAAATTCATAAAAGCTTGGTCACATTGTGCTAAAAGAGAAGTCTACTGTGCTATATCAATGCAGAAAGCTACAGTCAAAATATTATAAAATCGCTTATTAACGAATTTCACAACGATGGACTTTAAAATGAGTTTCATTAGCAAGGTTCAGCTCAGCATTGTGTTGCTGATGCCATTATTGTCTACTTGCTGAACCTTTGGACGATAAATTACTAAGTGTAGATCAATTTTCTTCGCGATCTGGTGATTTAATTAACCTGGATTTCCTTTTATTCCCATAGTTAAGCAACGTGTTTTTTAGAACTGCAGTGTACATTTTCCAAGGTTCAATATACAATATCTCCAGGTATTTGATTAAAATGTATTCATAATTGTATTTGGCAGCTTAAGAAGATGTGTTAATCATGTTTGGATGATAGTCGAGAGTACTTCTGACCAACGGCGTTGATAGTGGTTGTGAGTGGGCGGGTGGGGGTGGGGTTGGGGTAGTACCCTCCTATACCCTTAGGTTAGAAGTAACTACAACCAAACTAATTGAGTACGAAACAGATACAGAATTCTGAAAAGTAAAATACCTGCCTACAATGACGTCAATTTAATTGTTAATCAATCGTGTGGCTTTGCAAAACAAATAGCAATTAGAGATATTTCACCTTGAAAGTTCATCCCAGTAGCAACCATCTTGAAGTTTATATGAATGCAGATTTCTTTTTATTAAGTATCCAAATGAATAAGGGTTTTAGTAAAATATACTTATAAAATAGTTGGATATTTGAGAGAAAGTCATTTAAATGTTTTTACTTGCCAAAAACATATTTTTCTGTTTGAGATAGAGTGATTTAAATAAAACTAGTAACTTTCCCAAATGTGTGAATAATTTTTATGAATTTTCATCAAAAGTATATACTACAATTCGCTTTATTAATCAAATAAATCCAAAATTAGTGTTTCTTAGAAGTACGGATCCGTATTGTAGCGCCGCGGGAATAGTGACTACTTTCAAGCCACAAACTATTATCAAACAGGTGGATGTTGATAGGAGAACAACTTTATAAATTCATGCACAACAGTTTGTCATTTGCATTACATAGTGTATCGACCATGCAGTCATGGTTAAAAATATTTAATTTGAAATCGGGAGTGAACACCATACTTACTAAAAAATTGTAATTAAAAATAAATGGCATGCCTGAACAAGAAAGCAATGTGTAATACTTTATGGCGAAATAAAGCTCAAGAAAGGTCTTACTTACAATAAGTACCAAGATTTAATCGAGAGATTTGAAGATATTAGGTACTACATCCGAATTTGCAGATCATGGGCTACTGTTTTATCTAAGGGGACTTCTGTTGAATTAGAAAATGCCATTCTGCTATTTTGTTTCCAATGGGCCAATAAAGGGTGAAGATCTATCAGTATTAATATTAGAAGAGAAAACTGTTCAGAATGGGCGTTTCACCACGTATTATAGTGTCTGATCTTCCTTCAAACAACAGATTTGCAGCCAGGAACCTAGGTGTTACAAACAATGACCCGAAAATTATCGTAAACAGTAAGGTCATTTATATAATTTTGGATATTTCCCATTTATTGAAATGTTTACGAAACAATATTATGAATGCTAAATTAGATGTTTATGTAGATAATAATAAAATATGGTGGACAAATTTTACACAGGCATGTGAACTAAATTAGCGTAGCAACATTTCAAGAGCAATGGTTAAAATTACAGATGTGCATGTAAATCCAACATTTCAAGAATGAGAGTTAAATATGCAGCACAAATATTTAGGAACTCTGTAGCAGCTGTAATTGATACATGTGTTTCAACCCAACAGTTGAAGAGTGACACTGCGCTCAATTCCGCACTATTTTTTAAAGCCATAAATAATATATTTGATTGTTTAAACAACACAACTGTGAACAATCCTAATCCATACAGATGTGCTCTTTCAATTTATAAATTTCAGCCTTATGACACATTAAAAGAAGCCTTGGAGTACTTTAAAACTATAAAGATTTTTATAAAGGGAACGAAGTATCACAAAATATACCGTGTTGATGGTTTTGAAAGGACCATAAAGGCAGTTTTATTGCTGTGGGAATAACTACAGCAAGAAGGATGCAAATATTTTATAACATCTCGAATTAATGAAGACCCTGTAGTCAGAACACGTGGGGGGTACAATCCGCAACCAACTGCAAAAGATTTTCACATTGCATTACAACATAATATGCAAATCAGATTGTAAATACCAGTTGACTTGAGTAATTGTGAAATTGATAGTGATGAGTTATTTGTTCACGACATAGTTGATAAAGATCTAGAAATAGATATAAATTTGCCATCCATCTCACAAGCAGAAGTTGCTGTGACTACTACAGTTGCCGAACAACAACCACGTTTATATCAAGCAAGCATAAAAAACTATCAAAACAGTGAAGGCACATTAGAAACTTGCACCAACGTGTTTATTGCTGGTTATTTGTGTTATTATTTATTCAAAAAAGTGAAGTGCAACATTTGTGAGAAGACATTAGTGAAAGATTTCAACAAAGTAATAGATTTTAATGAACTACTACTTTTGAATAGAGATTATGGGACAAAGGGTATATTAATCAATCCTTTAAAGCGATCATCAGATGAACTGTGTGAGGTGGTAACATTTTTGTTGAAATCATTCAATACTTATTTTACTCTTTAAAAGACTCAAAATGATGTTCGCAAAAAATTAGAAATAGTATATTGATAAAATTACAAATGGACTTCCCTAGGTGATTGAACCAGTGCAAGGAACATAAATTACTTGTTATAGAGCAGCTAATTAAAATCAAAATGTACAGAAGTTTGAAGTGGCTAATGGGTTCTAGTAGTAAAATTTATTTAAGTGTTACAAAACTTCATCGAAAAATACTGATCCTATCTAATTAAAAAAACTTTTATATTCAAGCCAAACAGGATCACGTCCGTTAAACTAATATAACTCCTACAACAAGCTCGCTTGCAGAAGATTTCCTGAAAATTATTACATGTCAAGTCAATTGAGTCGAATCACATTTTTATATTATGAGATAACCAAGTTCGTTTCATTATTTCCAATTTATCTATGTTATCTTTATATAAAAGAAAAAAATTTCCTTCTTGTCTTCCAGATCCGTCCTGTAAATTTAAATTTCAGAGAGCTTACTTTGTAAGAAATTAATATAACTATTTGCATTCATAGACACAATACCGGGGATTTTACTGCATTAAGAGAGGATGTGATGATAAATGTGCGAATGGACGGACGCTGGGGGTTATGCGCAACCATTTTAACACTTTACTACTGGTCTTCAAAGAAGACGAAGGTATTCTGTGAGTGTCGCATCTCGTGGTAGTGATGTAAGTGTTTTCATTTCCTTTTTCGTATCCTTTCGCTTTGGCATCATCGCCAATCTGAACGAAAAGGCACCCACGGCCTGGTGGCATGTGTAAATGTTCACTAATTTAATTATCATTATGCTTTTATCATAACATTATTCGCTCTCAAAAACCACCATACCTTTACAATAAAATTGTATTTAGATCCGACGTGCCTACCATAAACATAAGATTTAAAAGTACGCTCACACCTCCAGTGCATTGCAAAGATCTCTACAAAATGTGTTTCCCTTACCAAATTACTAAGTTGTATAACAGCGTTCCTGATTCATTTAAAGTATTGCCTTTAAAACATTTTAGAACTAAATACAAAAGGTTGTTATTCAAATTCAACATTGGCTAATAAAATTAGTTTAACAACTTTTATGTCACTTTTGTTTAGATAATGTTGAAATATTCTTAGTCTAGGTTCATACGTTTTACTTTTAATCCAAAGTTTATAGTAGTAGGGCTTAAGTGGTAGAGCAGCAAGTTCTGTTTGTAGAGCAAGCTTAACTTCTCCTTGAATTTGTTTATTTTCTGTAAAATTATGAGTACTGTATGTGTACAAATGTAAATTGAATTTCAGAAAATGTTCAATAAAGACAATAATAATAATAATACCTTTTTCGTATCTGTACCAAAATGTGAATCTCACTTTTGGCAAGCACATAATTTTTTTTACATTCGACTTTGTTTGAATTTAGTCATAACACCTGGGATATGAGATATGTAAACATATCCATAACGACTGGGGCATAATGAATTCATAATGTTCCCTCATTTTGCCCTCAGAAACCAATTGATTTTTAATATTTTGATAAAAGCTAATTGTACAAAATAACACTAACCATTTAGAGATTTACTAGGTAACAAACATGCAGTTGCTTCTTGACTTTTTTTCAATTCATGCTGGCAACTTTTGATCATTCATTTTGTGTTATTAAATAAATGTGACAAGTATCTTAACGTCAAACCATTTATTGTCATCATGGACAACATGATGTAGGTGTATAATAGTTATAAAGTAAAATCCCAGCTAAATTCTAAAATAGAAATACTTACCTATCACCTTCTATTTTAATTTTGTGTGAAGTGAAATATAAAATCTTGTATGCACCACTTGTGTTACTGAATGATTACGCCCATCAGACGTAATCATCTTAATAACACACTTGGTGCATAAATAGCTATTATATATTATACATGAAAAGTAACTGTTCTTTTGATTTGGAATTTTCTTGTTTAATTTGTATTTAGCCTGAATTTTCTAAAGTTGATTTATACTTATTAATCAGACTTGTGTTACTCACAGTGGTAGCCTCGGTACTATTCTCAATTGCAGTTTTAATAATACACCCTCTGTTAGCGTTGATGACCTCAAAAAATCTTAATGCATGAATACAACAAATTTAGGTGTAATAAATACGGCTTAGGTATATGAAAAATCAGAAGTAAGCAGAAAAGAAGAACACGGTGAAGCCAATTATCAGAACAGGTTTGGTAATAGCCTCCAAGTCACTGCTAATATTTTGAGAGAAAATGTGCGTTGAGTTGAAGAGAAAAGGATCACATAAGTGGAGCGTATGTGTCGTAGCAGCAGATATTGCGGATGCCCTGGAAATAAACCAAAAGGTCATTGCAATAAGCGACATCTCGAATTTCTTGGCAAAATAGTTTCATTTCGCAAGATTGAAGGACATTAACGTCTGAGATGCTTTTTTGCACCCTAACTGTGATCATGTTGTGTGCAAGAATTTCGATCACATGAGGAATAGCTTGTTCACCATCTAACTTCTGACCATTTATGAAAACTTCACGAACTATTGGAGGCTGAAATAAGGAAATGAAATTGAAGAAGAATCAATTAAAATGACTAATGATCCCATATTGAACGAAGATAATTAAGTAGAAAGTAGTGCTTTTATATTAGAATTAACTACAGTTACTGCCCGAACTACTTATGTTAAGAATGGAGCTAGACCTAAAAGCAAGAAAAGACTTGGTGGCAAATATTAATTTAGATGTTTTGAATTATTAGTATTTCCTTAATCCAAATCTGAAGTGATCATTTTAAAATCCACAAGAACAACAAAAACAAATTTTGGTCACCATTTTGACCCCTCATCTAAATCATGACTTAAATTTAAAAATCAGATGATTTAAATCGTCACGCCCCTGTGAAAAAGTTTGTCATGGCTTTGATTAGCTTGCAAATTCTAAACTATTTATTTTTAAAATATAACTAAGTGTGAATTAAGTTTAGAGCAATCGAATAAGTTTTTTTTAATTCATGCCTAAACCAGACACCTATAACTATACCGCTTCTGTAGCTTAACAATTCACTTCATTTCAGCAATTACAAATTGTGGGAACAAATAAAATATAAGGGACAACAGTAGAGTATTTAGTGACGTTCCACCACCACATTTCCTCCAGAATCCCACATTTCCTCACACATCTGGACCAAATTTACATGTAAATTCGCACTATAAAGTCTTATTTTTTAAGAATCTCCTCCTGGCTCCTCCTTGCTCTCCTCCTTGCTCGGACACCCCCAACCATTTTGATTACGTCACACCCGCATTCTTTCCACCCGCGAGATAAATCTTTCTCCACATTTCCACCCACGAGATAAACCTATTTTGTTTTTTTTCATTTATTAATCAATAAATCCTCTTTTTTAAAAAACCGGACACCCATGTCGACACTGGCGTTCTTTATGCATGCAACCATCGTTGTTAAAACGCGTACTAACCATTTCACACCACGTGTTATACTAATGATCATTTTTTGTTTTTGCTCCTTAAGGCCTACTAGTTTTTCCTTTCCAAATGCATCTTTCCATAATTCTGGTTGTTTCTAAAGATTTCAGCTCGGGCTGAATTTAGGCAATGAATACCTCGTTTTTCCTTGTGCGCTTAAGGTCCATTTTAAAAGCGATACCCAAAAAGTTAAAATTTTCGCGGAATTTGAACGTACGATTTAAACCGTTCTGGTGCCGTTTGAAGCATTTTTCCAGGTATAAAACCGGGTTTTTTGCAGATACCATTTTGTACAAAACAAAATGTAAAGCGAACCTAACATAACTAAAGGTTTACTCTTGCCACCCTTTATTAAAGAATGCAAACCGAAGGTTTCGAAGACACCCGAACGAAGGGGAAAACTAAATGACGTCATAATTTGCTGCTCGTCCAATACATTTAGCGCCAACCCCCGGGCCATCGTCGATGGTGCGAATGCGTTAGTAGAAACACCGGCGTCTTCCATGTTATACGGATCGCGTGCATATTAAAAATCCAAAAGGGTGATAGCACCGCACAAATTGTGCAAGTCCTGCTGAGAAGATGCGTGCTACTAAAAAAACAATAAAACACTTTAAACCATTACTAAGGAAATACCAACTTGTTGTCTACAGGATACTTACAAAAACAATTTAATTTTAAATAACTTCATCATATTTTAAAATGGTGGGCTTGAATATTTTTAAAAATGAATCACCAGCGAAAATATGCTTAGTATTAAAATTAACCATTAATTTCCCATTTTACGACCTGGTTAATTATAGATTAAAATTTAATTTGTACGTTCGAGCTTCCGTAAACTAACATATTTTATAGCAACAATGCGCTGTATAATACAGCATACCTCTTCCGCGCTACTGCTATTCTTGTAATTGCTAGAAAAGTCACTCTTTTTACTGTTAAGATGCAAGCACCATTTTTATACTTTCTATAGCACATCGCGCATTTTCGTCGATAATTAAATTTTGCTTCAGGCTTTTACACTTTCGCATAGCGTCGCCACGTAATGATTTCTAGAACCGGTAAGTACTCGATATCGCCCAAATAGAAATTAGATGCTCGATGTCTGTCAATTCCGATTCCTCGTAAAGGAAAAAACTCAGTCAATCATCCATCTTTAAACTTCGACCCGCTCCTGTTCTGATAATTTACAAACATTTTCAAACGACAATGGGCTAGAATTTTTAAACCCGAGGGATCTTTAAGTCGTGATCAATTAACATCCGAGCTACCGTAAACTAACATATTTTGCAGCAACTGTATAATACACATACCTTCTCTGCGCTACTGCTATTCTTGTAGTTGCTTGAAAAGTCAGTCGCCTTTTACGGGTAGGGCGGCTAAAGCACCATTCCATACTTTCTTTATAAGTGCCATCGCCACTTTTTTGTCGGATAATTAAATTTTTTGTTTATGTAGGCCTTTACACTTTCGCTTATTTAAACATCTAATACAATCGATTAACCACTTTAATTATTCTAACGGAGACACAATACATCCCGCCGCACCGTTCTTTTTGATTCCAACGATCCTATGGGCTTCCCGCACTAACACCTGACGTATCTTTCCTACTATTTGTTAAACAAAACTACCGACATCGCTATTGTGGACGTAACAGATGTTTGTGGATGTGTACGAGTATGTAATATACATTAACCAGTCTAAGCTATTTTATTTGTCCACGAAAACTACTATTTTTCTAAACCAAATTAATAATCGCTTTATGGTTTACATTTCTACCAGTTACCCAATGACTGGTGCTACGTACATGGAAACTTTAATTTCTTATTGGAGAATTCTTATTCTCCCCCGCACTGCTGCGTAGTTGCATGCCTACCCCTTTTGAGGTATATGCTCGTTATAGGTTGTAAGACCCTCGGTTTTATTAACTACAATTCTGAGACCCCTTTAATCTTTTAATCGTATCTTTCTCGCCTACAATACATAGGACTTAACATTACTACCAACAAATTCTAATACTGGACCTCCATTAAATACGTCTTTAATTTTCCCTACAACTTTTTGTTGACAATTTATATTGTATTTTTATACGCAGGGTAGTCACTCTTTAAGATAAATATTTTTTGGTATCAACTAATATTAAATTTTCTAGGACCCCAAATCTGTAAATAGATTTTAAATGGACCACCCATACAAAGTTATGCGTTTTAAAGACCCAAACCACTAATTTTGCTCATCTTTATTTAACACCATCTTTAGAACCTTTTTGCTACCAAGACATATCCTTTAACCATCTCCCGGAAATCTAAAACCGCCGTGTCCGAATACCACGTGGAGATAAACGTATACTCTGTCAACCAGGATAGAAGCCGGAAGGATTTGGAAGGTGGGGGAAGAACTTAAAAATTATGGAATCTTAAAACTAATATATACAAATATAAACAACTATCTTAATCTTTACCCCCATGCGTGATTGTTGTACTATTAGGAATGATGTACCTTTGTCATCTTCCCTCGATAAACTAATTTTATTAATAAACTGCGTATGCAAATCGTATTCTTTTACTCCGGGTACATACGCAGGCAAGTACTCGATACCAAAAAAAAATTGGATGCTTGGTGTGTTAACATCCGCTTCCCTCGTGTACCCCAGAACATCCCACCCATGAGCACCCCTGCGCATGCATGCCCAGCGCACTGCGCGTCGCCCCTCCCATGCCGCTGATGGCACCCTCTCTTGCATGCTATTTGGGTAACGTCACAGCCTTTTATAAATAAAGAACAATGTTATATACTATTATAAAATGTTTATTCTGACATTATACATAACAAATTTAAAAATATTTAACCAAACATGGATCATTTAAACTTAATTTTAATTCAAAGTTATACACAGAAAACAGTCCTTTCTTTATGTTTTGTTTGCAGTGGTTTTAATTTTATCTAATTTTATTCGCAGCTTAAAATTTAAATCGAAAAGTCTTCTATCTCCTTTTCTAACCAATAGTTTGATACATAGAGACCGTCTAGGTTTTCGAATTGTAAAATGTACCGAAGTTTGCCTCTATATTTAAAGTCTTTGATTCCGCCGACAACCAGATCCATTCCTTCGTGTAATTCTTCAGCTTGTGACAATCTTTTAATCGCAGCTTTCCACTATATCCTGCATACGTATCTTGTTAGCTTGATCGACTTCTTCGTCGGTATTGGAGGAAATCCTTTTTCCCCACACACCGTTGGTAGTTGCATATCCACCACTTTTGGGAATATATGGTTGTTATAGGTTGTAAGACCCTCGGTTTTAAATGATCCGAAAGGTTCTTTACTAGGCAAATATACAATGTTTAGCGGAACCCCTTTGCGTGTGGTGTACCCAAGGTTACGAAACCCGCATTCTTAGTTCGTCTTTGTTATCTGCCATTTTGATAAATACGTTTTAGAATAACCTTTTAAAAGTATACGGATTTAGTACCATCCTTTTCTGCAAGAACACCTACAAACTAAAAGAGTCTTTCTTACTAACCGCAAATGCATACACTTGTACAACCCGGATGTATCTAAGTCAGTCCATCGACAAATAAAATAATCTTTTAATTCTTCCTCATTTTCTCTAATAAGATGTTCTTTGTCTAACACATCTTTGTATTGTTCGCGTATTGTCGCAGTGTTTTCCATGTTAATTTTCGCCTTTTTGCATCCATTTCCTCTAATTCAGTTGTCTTTTCCTTCCACTTAAGCATATGCATAATGGGCAATTTTCTTTACGTAAACGGATAGAGTTTACTACCAATATTTGCGCGTTGTCGTACAACCTCTGGGCGAATGTTGGGTGTATTTATCAATCCCAATTCCGAAAACTATTTCTTTTGGAATTGTAGAATATGGTGTTGCAGATTGTGTAAAATATTACTACCCTTTTAATGTAGCACTTGTGTAAGATTTTATTTTATCTTGGCTGTCTTCCTCCTCTACTATCTCCAAATAATTTACGGGTAAAAGTTAAAACTAAAAGCCCAAAGCACATACTTTATCAATGTTTCCCTTTCTTTTGGTTTTTCGGACAACAATTTGCAAGCCCGTCAATTTCTTTGTATTACCATTCCCCAATACACGTACTGTAGCAGGTTATTATAACTAAACAGCAGCTTTTTGTAGCTTGTCCGATAGCTTACTCCACATTTTGGCAAGTGGTACCGAGTACATTGGCGCCTTTAGGAAGTATAACACTATCTTCCAATAAGTTAAACAGTCTTTTAAGGGTTATACACCGTTCCACACTGACATAGCTTCCAATTGCACAATTGTATATTGTCGCTTCCAATCGCGTAATACCATGTTCTTTAGCCAAAGTAGACGCAAATGTTTCCTTAAACGTACATCTGGACAACGTAAAAATCTAGTATATGATTGCCAAGTTGTTTATTAACACCAGGACTTGTTATCTGACACACAAATTTGTTGTATATCTTAATTTTGCATTGGTTGATACCAACAAAATATTTTATTTAAAAGAGTGACTTGCGTATAATAAATACAATATAACACTTGTCAACAAAAAAGTTGTAGGGAAAATTAAAGACGTTTTTGGGGTCCAGTTTAAATTTGGGTAAGTTGTTAAGTCCTAATTATTGTAGGCGAGAAAGATACGATTAAAAAGATTAAAGGGGTCTCACGAAGTGTTTAAGTTAAAACCGAGGGTCTTACAACCTATAACGAGCATATACCTCCAAAAGGGGTAGGCATGCAACTACGCAGCAGTGCGGGAGAATAAGAATTCTCCCAATAAGAAATTAAAGTTTCCATGTACGTAGCACCAGTCATTGGGTAAAGGTAGAAATCTGAAACCTATAAAGACGATTATTAATTATGGTTTAGAAAAATAGTAGTTTTCGTGGACTAAATAAAAATAGCTTAATGGTTAATGGTTAATGGTTACATCTCGTACAATCCACAAATCTGTTTAACGCCAAATCGATACCGGTAGTTTTTGTTTAACAAATAGTAGGAAAGATACGTCAGGTGTTAGTGCGAAGCCCATAGGATCGTTGGAATCAAAAAGAACGGTGCGGCGGGGATGTGGCTCCGTTAGAATAATCGAAAGTGGTTTAATTGTATTAGATGTTTAAATAAGCGAAAGTGTAAAGGCCCTAAACAAAAATTTAATTATCCGACAAAAAGTGCGCGATGTGCTAACTTATAAAGAAAGTATGGAATGGTGCTTTTGGCGGCCCACCCGTAAAAAGGGCGACTGACTTTTCAAGCAACTACAAGAATAGCAGTAGCGCAGAGAAGGGGTATGATGTATTATACAGTGCACAGTTGCTGCAAAATATGTTAGTTTACGGGTAGCTCGGATTGTAATTGATCACGACTTAAAGATCCCTCGGAGGTTTAAAAATTCTGAGCCCATTGTCGTTTGAAAATGTTTGTAAATTATCAGAACAGGAGCGGGTCGAAGTTTGTTAGATGGATGATTGACTGAGTTTTTCTACCTTTTACGAGGAATTGGAAGTTGACAGACATCGAGCATCTAATTTCTATTTGGGCGATATCGAGTACTTACCGGTTCTAGAAATCATTACGGTGACCGAACGCTATGCAAAAGTGTAAAAGCCTACAGAAGCAAAATTTAATCATCAGACGAAAAGTGCGCGATGTGCTATAGAAAGTATAAAAAAATGGTGCTTTGCATCGGTCCTAACAGTAAAAAGGAGAGTGACTTTTTCTAGCAATTACAAGAATAGCAGTAGCGCGGCGAAGGGGTATGCGTGTATTATACAGCGCATTGTTGCTATAAAATATGTTAGTTTACGAGAAGCTCGAACGTGCACAAATTAAATTTTAATCTATAATTAACCACGGTCGTAAAAATGGGAAATTAATGGTTAATTTTAATACTGCTAACATATACTTTCGCTCGGTGATTCATTTATAAAATATTCAAGACCACCATTTCCTAAAATATGACGTAGAAGTTATTTAAAATTAAATTGCTTTATTAGTAAGTATCCTGTAGACAACAAGTTGGTATTTCCTTAGTAATGGTTTAAAGTGTTTTATTAAGTTTTTGGTTATAGTAGCACTGCATCTTCTACAGCAGGACTTGCACACAATTTGTGTGCGTGTGCTATCACCCTTTGGATTTTTAATATGCACGCGATCCGTATAACATGGAAGACGTTTTCCGGTGTTTCTACTAACTGCATTCGCACCATCGACGATGCGAACCGGGTGCATGCATTGGCGCTAAATGTATTGGACGAGCAGCAAGGATTATGACGTCATTTAGTTCGAAATCCTCAACTTCGTTCGGGTGTCTTCGAAACCTTCGGTTTGCATTCTATAGGGTACATAAAGCAGGTGCGCAAGAGTAAACTCTTTAGTTATGTTAGTTCGCTTACAAGTTTAAAAGTGCTATAGTGCGGATTTTGTTTTGTACTAAAATGGTATCTGCAAACGTTTTGGCAACCTTGCGGTGCTTCCTATACCTGGAAAAATGCTCTCAAACGGCACCAGAACAAATGTCGTGGTGTAACATCGTCGACGGTTGCTTTATACATCCGTCCGCAGCAAAGTACTTTAACTGTGGGTCTTGCGGTATCGCTTTTACGAGAATGGACAGCTTACAGCGACACAAGGAAAAACAGCATGGTATGTTATTAAGCAGTAAACGTTCAGCTCCGCCAGCTGTTAAAGGGTCTTGTAAAAACGGGTATGCGATTTGGAAATGGAAAAACTACGTATGCCGCACACTTAAAGAGCAACAAACATAAAAATGCATCAGTTACCGCTACTAACGACGATGGTGTAGAAATGGTTAGTACAGCGTTCAACAACCGTATGGTTAGCTATCGCATAAAGAACGCCAGTGTCGACGATGGAGTGTCCGAGTTTCTTTGGAAGCAGAAAGAGCGATTTATTCGATTAATAAATGAAAAAAGAATACAACATACAGCAATAAAAGTCTATTGCGAACTCTACGGCGTTTACACCAAAATGGGGGAAGAGACTACCGATGTGAAATCCTTTAACACAAAAAATGTGGTTATAACGTCTTCTAGTAATCTGGAAAATATGTACGAGGTCTTAAGCGAAACCATGCGAACAAAATCAGAGGAATTTGAAACATGCGGGTCTGGTTGGTCTTTGGAAAAGGTGATCTATATATTAATAAATTTTAATAAGTATAAGCCAATATGAGAAGTTCTAGTTTAAGAATAAAAAATTGTGAATATGTATTTAGAAATTTGGTTTAAAAATTTAAACTGTATTAGTAAAAATTGTTTGTAATAAAAAGTTTTAAGAATTGTTTTTAGATTTTCTTTTATGTATGAGCCGCAGGAAATTTATAATTTAGAGGGTGTGTGTAAAATGGTAAGGGGTGGCCCTATTTTAAATCTGTTTACAGATTCGGATTCTACATAAAATTCTAGACTAACAAGATGTATTGCATGTATAAAAAATTTATAAGAACGCTCAAATGTCGCTACAGGTAAGAAATCTTAAAATTGGAGTAGCTCCCTCGGGGGTGATAATATCTAAAAAATTTAAAGAGATTTGGGTAGCTGAGAAAAATCTAATATTAATTGATACTGTTGCGATCCACTATTAGGCAACCCGTCAAACATACAAACGCCCGGGGCACAGCGTATTCTTCAGCATTCGAGAATCCTTCTACAAAGTTCTAGATAATGAGTCATATCTTAATGCAGGGTATATATAAGGCCGCTTATGAATGTAAGAGTCAGTCTATTCTTGAATGTCTAATATAAATTATATCGTTGTAAAGTAAACGTAGTTGAGTTTTTAGAATATATACATAAATGATATGCTGTGTCTAACGTGCATGCAGCTTGCAGTATACATAAATAAATAAAAGTGTATAAACAAATAGTTGTGTTAGTGTGGTTATTGGACCTAGGGTAAAGAAGTTAGTTTAAGAAGATATTAGTGCTTGTAAATTCATTAGTGTAATAGTGCTTCATTGTTAAGTGGACTGAAAACATCTATAAATAAGGCATATACTGTTAATTAGACTTGTGAACAGTGAGTAATAAAGACCATTATTATTACTTGTTTTAAATTAAAGAAACGCGGTAGTAGGCGGTTACACTGGTGTCAGTCATTTGTGGGGTATATAGTGATTAATTTAAAAGGAAAGCACACCAGTCTAAAGACATTTAAGTAGTTTATATATTGCCAGTTACAAGGAGTCAAAATAAGATGGAGGCAGAAAATTTAATGAATTTCCTTAAGGATTTTAAATCGGGTATAGAAGAAAAGTTAAACGAAAATGCTGAGAAAATGGAGGAGAGGTCGGCTAAACTGGAAGTGACACTCGGTGAAAATTTAGTGAGGTCAGTTGAACTTGAATCAAATCTTACCGAAAGGTTAACTGAAAATGCTAAGAAAATAGAAGAACGGTTTAGTGAAAACGCGATGAAAATGGAAGAGTTGAATGAAAAGACGGCCACGTTAGAACAAAGATTAATAGCAAGCTCCATTGCATTGAAAGAAGATGTCACTGTACAGGTAAAAAGTTGAGCAAAAGTTGGACAGTAAATTGGTAAAATGGAAGAAGATATGATGAGGCTGCAAGAACAGGTGATTTCACTAACAACGCGGCCACTTGAATTAACAAACCAAGTTTTCATCAGAACATTCCAGAAATAAGAACCCTGGAAAGAAGGAGTCAATTCCGTCTAAATTTAAAGTGAAACCACCCACATTTGATGGCAAAACACCTTGGCCCACATATTTGAAACAATTTGAAGCTGGGCAATAGCCAACGGTTGGTGCAACAAAGAGAAAGCTATCTCCTTAATAGTGGCCCTACGGGGAAGCTCTTAACATCTTACAAACGATTCCCGATCACCAGCAGAATGATTACGGTCTCTTAATATCGAAGCTTGAGATGAGATATGGAGACGCTCACCTTCAACAGGTTTACCCGCACAAGTTAAGAACCGCTCGCAAAAGACAAGTGAAAGTCTGCAAGAATTCGAAGCTGACATCGCAAGATTAGTTAGATTGGCGTACCCAACGGCACCAGATAGTTTCCTCGAACAACTGGCTGTTCAAACATTTGTAGATGGCATCAAAGACAGTGAAATACAGCAAGCGCTAAGACTAGCAAGGCCAAAAATTCTGGATGACGCACTGGCTCATGCGCTTGAATTTGAAGCAGCTAAGCAGACATCACACAGGATGGGTCACAAAGTTCGGTCTGCCTTAGAGGAACCTGGTCAAGCTCAGAATAGCATAGATGAAATAGTCAACCGTGTGGCAGAAAGGCTGGAACTACAACGACCGCGGAGATGGCGTCTGCGATGCTGGAACTGCGGCGAAGTTGGTCATATACAGAGACGCTGCACTCAACCAAAAAAACAACCGGTTGAGCAGCAGGAAAACTAAAGCAAGTCGACGTAAGGGGGCGAACGTCGACAGCACAACGTAGTGCCCCGGAGATTATCATCCGTGCTGCATCGTCGATGGGGAGTCTGGACAGCATTTATATCGATGGAAGAATTAATGGGGGTGTCCGATTACTTGTGGATACAGGAGCGACAAAACTATTGTGAGACCAGATTTGGTTGGTCGTGGAAAAGTGCTACCTGTATCGGTGTGTCTTCGAACGGCAAGTGGTGAGAAAATTTGTACTCACGGAGAGACTGCCGTTATGTTGACAATTGGGGACAAATTAATTAATCATCGAGGTGGTAGCTGAAATTACAGAAGAAGTGATCTTGGGAATGGATCTCATGAGAGAATATGGGTTTCATGTAAACATGAAAGAAAATGTGCTTCGGATAGATGATGATGAGATTCCATTTCAAGGTAGGAGTAACCAGACGATGCAAGTTCGAATGATTTGTGATATGAAAATAAGAAGGCGGAAATGATAGTAATGGGACGCCCGGATGGTACGCTCCGGAAAGGACAAGTATGCATGATGGAAGCAACTGAATCGGGAATGGGTCAGGAGGGATTACTGATTGGAAGAACGCTGGTAAAGTTTCGAAATATGGTACCAGTAAGGGTGCTGAACATTAATCCGCATACGGTGACCCTGAAGAAAGACACGATTGTGGGAAGTTGCATTCCAGTAGGATATTAAACGTTGTGTGGACGACACGAAAGATAAACCAGCCAACGGTTGCTCACAGAAATTGCTGGATATGTTAATACCTTCGTGTCAAGGATTAAACGACGACCAACTGGGCAAGGTAAAAGAGCTGGTCGGACGATATCGAGGTGTGTTTGCACTGGATGATAGTGTGAAAGGAAGGACGAATGTTGTGCAACACAAGATCAATACTGGAGATGCGCAACCGATAAGACAACACCCAGGCGGCTTCCTTTGGCAAAACGTAAGGAAGCTGAACAAATTATCACCGTATGGAAGAACAGGGGTGATTGAACCCTCGAATAGTCCATGGGCATCCCCGGTAGTGCTTGTCAAGAAAAAGGACGGGTCGACAAGGTTTTTGTAGACTACCGGCGGCTTAATAACGTGACAAAGAAAGACAGCTATCCTTTGCCCAGAATTGATGACACCTTAGATACTCTATCCGGATCTAAATGGTTTTCGACCTTGGACTTGAAAAGCGGATACTGGCAGGTAGGCTTGGAAAACGACAAAAGAAGACTGCGTTTACAATTGGAACTGGATTATGGCAGTTCAAGGTCATGCCATTTGGATTATGCAATGCCCTGCTACTTTTGAACGATTGATGGAGTCGATACGGTGGACTGTCTTGGAAGACTTGTCTGGTGTACCTAGACGACGTGATAGTGTTAGGCCGGTCTTTTGAAGAACACCTTAAGAACCTAGAGGAGATATTCCAAAGATTACGGGGGGCAAACCTTACATTGAGCCCCAAGAAGTGTCACCTGTTTGGAAAAGAGGTGAAATATCTAGGACATGTCGTTTCGGAGACCGGAATAAGAGCTGACCCTGACAAAATAAAAACGGTACAAGAATGGCCTATACCAGCAGATTTACACCAACTACGCAGTTTTCTAGGATTGTGCACATATTACCGACGGTTTATACTTGGGTTTGCGAACATTGCCAAACCGTTAACGAAATTAACCGAAGATGGACAAGAATATGATTGGAATGACGACTGCCACAGTGCATTTGAACAGCTGAAACGGCTGCTAGTTACAGCACCAATTTTGAGTTATCCACGGATGGAGGAAATTTGTGTTGGATACCGATGCCAGTAACACAGCTATAGGAGGCGTTCTTTCTCAAGTGCAGGACGGACAAGAAAAAGTTATTGGGTATTTCAGCAAGGTCTTGTCGCGGCCAGAAAGGAACTATTGTGTGACAAGAAGGAGCTGTTGGCTGTCGTCAAATCCGTAGAGCACTTTTATAAGTACTTATACGGCCGTAAATTCCTGTTGAGAACAGACCATGCTGCACTAAAATGGTTATTGCAGTTTCGAAATCCTGAAGGGCAAGTGGCAAGGTGGATAGAGCGGCTGCAGGAATATGACTTTGACACAGAACATCGTGTAGGAACTAGCCATCGGAATGCAGACGCTCTATCAAGGAGACCTTGTCCGGTGGACTGCAATCACTGCTCCAAGATGGAAGAGAAAATAAGTGTCATCCATAGAATGACGGTAACCGATGATACTTGGCAACCCGAAAGAATGCGAGAAGACCAGGAGAATGACGCCGAATTGGGACGTATTATTGGTGGAAAAATAGAGGACAACGACCAGCTTGGGAAGAAATTAGTATTTTAAGTAGGAGCCTGAAGGCATACTGGGCACAGTGGGACTCCTTGATGATGGAAAATAGAATCTTGAAACGACGCCTGGAATTTGAAGATGGCACTGAGAGACTTCAAGTGATAGTGCCGAGAAGCAGAGTGCCGGAAGTGTTGCAGCACTTGCACGAGGTATTTCCGGAGGGCACTTTGGCGTGAAAAGAACTCTCGAAAGAGTGAGAGAAAGGTTCTATTGGGTGAACTGCAAAGAAGATGTGAAGGAGTGGTGCCGGAAATGTGAATTGTGTGCCTGCAAATGGCCCGGTCTCAAAACGGAAAGCCCCAATGAGACAGTATAACGTGGGGAACCTTTTGAGAGGGTAGCCATTGATATAGCTGGTCCGTTTCCTGAATCAGAGGGAAATAAATACATCTTGGTTGCAATGGATTATTTTACCAAATGGCCGGAGGCATATGCTATACCTAACCAAGAAGCCGAGACGGTTGCAGATGTACTAGTGAAGGAGTTGTTTTGTCGCTTTGGAGTTCCGTTGGAATTACACTCCGATCAAGGTCGGAACTTGAATCAGCATTGTTTCAAAATGTCTGCAAGCATCTTGGAATCAGGAAGACTAGAACCACCCACTTCATCCCCAATCGGATGGAATGGTTGAAAGATTGAACAGGACGTTAGGAAGTACCTGGCCAAAGTTGTCTCTGAACATCAACGAGACTGGGACCAATATCTACATTTGTTCCTACTGGCGTACCGATCTTCGGTACATGACAGCACAGGGTACTCGCCCGCTTGCGTAATGCTAGGACGTGAATTGCGGCTACCATGTGATCTTCAGTTTGGATTTAAACCTGGGAAGAGATCGCAGGTGAAGATTACGTTAGTAAGCTTCGTGAAAGATCAAATAGTATTCACGAAAACGTCCGAAAGAATATACAGGCAGCAAGCGATCGAATGAAATCCAAATGACACGAGAGCACAAGAAGGTGGTTATCAACCTGGAGATTTAGTGGTTGTACAATCCACAAAGAAAACGTGGATTGTCGCCAAAACTACAAAGACAATGGGAAGGGCCGTACGAAGTGTTAAAAAGGATTAATGATGTAGTGTACCGGATCAGAAGATCCTCGTGGTAAACCGAAAGTGGTACACTTTGACCGTTTAACATCCTACGCTGGCAACAACCAGGAAGACTCGAATAATGATAATGGTGTTCGGCGTTATTAATCATGAGCCAAATGTAGATTTTGAGAGCTTTATGGCGGCGTATGGTGGTTCCGCTAAAGCGAGATTTGGGTAGCTCAAGATTTGGCAATGTCAAGGGAATAGCTGTTGTTTTCAAGAAAAGTTTGGATGTGTGGATGAATTAGTACAACAGCAGCCAACTGTAGGAAAATCTTTGGTCCTTCAAGATAAAAATCGTTATGTTTACTATCTGGTCACCAAAATTCTTCATGGCAGAGACCTAGTTATGGACATCTATGGGAGGCTTTGCTAAATCTTAAGGCGCAGATGATGGAAAATGGAGTAACGAGACTAGCGGTGCCCAAGCTGGGCTGTGGACTGGATCGCTTAGACTGGAGGATAGTCCGAAATATGCTAGAAGTAGTTTTCCAGGGAACCAACGTCCAGGTTCTTGTTT
>JARFIW010000436.1:0-39939 GCA_036346225.1 Platerodrilus igneus | reverse complement strand
ATAATTACTAGGCTTAATAACCTGCTTGTGGATAAAGTATTTTTAGTGTAAAAAAAATAATTCGCACGCCAGATAACAAATTTGCACAAGAGTCTTCTTCAACGAAACATTCTTAGCCTCCGAGGGTATGAATCGAGCACTCGGCACCTCGAGCCAGGTCGACGGGCCCCCGTCATCCTTCCCCGGTTCCATCGAATCTGCAAATTCTCCCAGCCAGCAACATTTACATAAATATGCAAACCAATTAGCAAGCCAATAAACTAAAAAGACATGTATCCGTTTATTAGCAAATAGGCGTTCAAACACAAGCACATTATTTTTTGATTCAACTAGCTCTTAGTGGGAGAGGGGAAAAAAACTTACAGCTTATAAATGTATTATTATTATTAACAACCCATTGGAAAATAACAATAAGCGTTAATACAGTTTATTTGGTATAATAATCATTAATAGCACAAATTTGCATACAGTTAAGATACATAGATCGGCAAAAAAATCTGCAAATGACAAAATGTTAATTTTAGTCTAATTCAAAGTCTATTTTCAGTGTTGCACCCGACTTTACCCCAGGCTAATCATATAAACATTTTCTTAGCATCAACTAGCTCTTAGTGGAGAGGTGTGGGGGAAAACTTGCAGCTTATAAACTAAAACGTCGGGATGTATTATTATTAACAACCCATTGGAAAATAACAATAAGCGTTAATACAGTTTATTCGGTATACTAATCATTAATAGCACAAATTTGCATTGCAAACAATTTTATTTGTTAATACGTTTCTGTTAAAGACAGGTTTCACACGTAATAAAATACAGTTCTAGCTCAAAGCGAAAACATTAGTTTGGATAATGATGTAGTTAATATATATCTATAACCATTCTAGATGTGTATTTAATGAATATTGTAATACAAATTTTCGCGGAAATTTAAATATTACAATTAAATCACTTATGAGGTAAGACCGAAATATAACTTTTAAAAAAATGCAAAAGACATAATTCCGCGTCTTGATGCAAGAATAATAATTTTAAACTAAAAAAGACTTACCTCCTGCTTGTACATCGTTCTTCGGAAGTTGAAACAGATATTTTTGAACTAGAAACCCTAGGCCAATACTTATATGAATCGACAGATCCTTTCCAATCAACATAAATCCTGTTATAAAATACGACCATCGACTTTGATACCCTTTCACCGAACGCTCTACTTTCATATTGTTTATTGAAAATTCGAAAATGTTTCTTAACCCTAATGTATTTTTGATGACGTTACATTAAATCGCGATAATTAAATGGTTTTAAATAGAGGTATTGTCAAACTAAAAGCTGCTAAAATACATATTGCAAAACAGTCTTTGAGAAGGATTCGTACTTTAGATATATGCGTAAATAAAAATTCAAACTATAACAATATCAAAACAAAAAAGCGCTCCATATTTAAAATGAAATCTTTAGCGTAAAAGCACTTCTTAACAAGAGGTAATTCGCGAAAAATATTACCCAAGAAATGAATTTAATTACGAAAATATCCATTAAACAAATAATAAATAACGTCTTCGACCTTATTAAAATGTAATGTTTCGTAATGTATAGAATGAGTTTGTTTTTCAGTCATCCAAAATATTCCTTTTACATTCTAATAAGTGTAAATGACTATGACATTGTTCAGTGCTTTAACGAGGACGTATAATCAACCCGAAAATAAATAAACTTTGATAACTTATGCTCGCTCGTCATCGTTTTGCAGAAGTTCGATACTAAGAACGTTATTGTAAATAGCACTAGTGACTTGGTGGGGAGGTGTACGATTCTCAGGCGGAAACTATGTCGGTAAAATCTGACGAGTTTTAGGAGCGGGAATCGGGGTGGTAATTGCAGAAGGTATTACGCTTCGAGATGAACATCAATAAATTACTTGCAATGCGGTCATAGATAGTCGGATATTTCACCGAAGGTTATAGAAGAATTCAATAATAATAATACGTCACAGCAAGTTCCTGGCTTGACATTCCATGGACATAAATGTATTTTTTTTTTAATTGAAATAAATGATTTTATTAAAATTGCTTTTTTTGCCTATCTCGGAAGTGGTAATCTATAAAACACTCTTTTAAGCACATAAATCAGAGTATCATTATTCTATACATTAATTATGAATGTAATTAGTACGTCATTCACATTAAACAGTTGAAAACAAAACAGAGCCTTTTAATTTTACTTGGCTAAAATAACGTATTTGCGTTTGTAACATATTTGCTTCAAATTGCATCAATTAAAATCCATTTCTATGTAAAAATGTTAGTGTTAATGCGAACATTTCCCCAAATTTATATCTAACAAGTAATGTATCATAAGTATGAAAGGAATTTGTTTCGGTCAACAAATTTTTTTCCATAATAAAATCTATAGGAACACTGTGGCACGATTTAAATAAAATTAAATAAAACCCTTAATCATTAAAATATTTAAATTATAGATAGATGACCACTATGTGGTCATCATCACAGGAAAAAAAAAAAAAATTAGCTGTATAATTTACTATATTGTTGCTTTAACATTATCGAGGATATTCTTCACGCAGGGTTCTCAACAACAAACAAGTGAATTCACTTGTTTGTTGTTGAGAACACCAGCCTGCGGGTGAGGAGAATATCCTCGATAGTGTTTAAAGTGAATTCACTTGTTTGTTGTTGAGAACACCAGCCTGCGGGTGAGGAGAATATCCTCGATAGTGTTTAAAGCAACAATATAGTAAATTATACAGCTAATTTTTTTTTTTTTTTCCCTACTGATGATGACCACATAGTGGTCGAAATACGTATCTAGTAATTTAAATATTTTTTGTGGTTAAGGGTTTTTATTTAATTTTATTTAATTTTTTTCCAGTTATGTTGTTTACATTCTAATGACGTAGAATATTGCTAAAGATGAGTCTATTGGTTTTATTTATGACGATTTGGCATAATTACAACCATTTATTGCATGACCCCGTGTTAAAAAAATACTGTAAATGTAATTTCTATTATTTTGTTTGAATATAATTTTCATCGCGAATTATGACATTTCTAATATAATCTGGTTTAATATAATTTGGAAAGGTCGAGTTTCTGTTCCAATAAATACGCTGCTTCTAATTTTTTACAAATCCCATCCTGTTGAAGCGTTAATAAAAATGGGGAAAAATCAAGATGTGATGTAATTACCATGGCGTTTTCACGTGAAAGATTTCATTTTAAATATGGAGCGCTTTTTTGTTTTGATATTGTTATAGTCTGAATTTTATTTACGCATATATCTAAAGTACGAATCCTTCTCAAAGACTGTTTTTGCAATATGTATTTTAGCCGCTTTTAGTTTGGCAATACCTCTATTTAAAACCATGTAATTATCAGGATTTGATGCAGCGTTGTTTTACAGATACCTTAGAGCTAATAAAACATTTTTGAAAACTTTCGCAATTTGATTCTAATGAGTAATGTTTCGTAATGTATAGAATGAGTTTTTTTTTCAGTCATCCAAGAGGGTCTGCGTACATAAAGCAATAATTATTCGGAGACAACTTTAAAAATGATGTACTAATTGATCTTGTTATACAACTCGATTGCAGGAAATTACTAGTTTCTACATTGTTTTTAAATGGAATGTAATAAGAATTTCATTAACGATACTTTAACTTGACATGAGGACGTATAATTAGCATGAAAATAAATAAACATTGATAACTCATGCTCGCTCGTTATCGTTTGCAGAAATTTGAGGTTTTCGGATTTTGCATAATATGCTATTGTATTATAAATAACACCGCGTTTTAACGCTCTTTTCTACGTAAATATTATAGAAAATCTGTAAATTTTTCCAATTCGGTTCTACGAGTAATGTATCGTAATACATACAAAGAGCTTGCATTTGCACCAACAAATTACCGGTTATTAATTATGTTACATTTTAATAAGGTCGAAGACGTTATTTATTATTTGTTTAATGGATATTTCCGTAATTAAATTCATTTCTTGGGTAATATTTTTCGCGAATTACCTCTTGTTAAGAAGTGCTTTTACGCTAAAGATTTCATTTTAAATATGGAGCGCTTTTTTGTTTTGATATTGTTATAGTTTGAATTTTTATTTACGCATATATCTAAAGTACGAATCCTTCTCAAAGACTGTTTTGCAATATGTATTTTAGCAGCTTTTAGTTTGCCAATACCTCTATTTAAAACTATGTAATTATCGCGATTTAATGTGACGTCACCAAAAATACCTTTGGGTTAAGAAACATTTTCGAATTTTCCATAAACAATATGAAAGTAGAGCGTTCGGTGAAAGGGTATCAAAGTCGATGGTCGTATTTACTAACGGGATTTATGTTGATTGGAAAGGATCTGTCGATTCATATAAGTATTGGCCTAGGGTTTCTAGTTCAAAAATATCTGTTTCAACTTCCGAAGAACGAGGCACAAGCAGGAGGTAAGTCCTTTTTTAGTTTAAAATTATTATTCTTGCATCAATTAACAAATAAAATTGTTTGCAATGCAAATTTGTGCTATTAATGATTAGTATACCGAATAAACTGTATTAACGCTTATTGTTATTTTCCAATGGGTTGTTAATAATAATACATCCTGACGTTTTAGTTTATAAGCTGTAAGTTTTTTCCCCACACCTCTCCACTAAGAGCTAGTTGATGCTAAGAAAATGTTTATATGATTAGCCTGGGGTAAAGTCGGGTGCAACACTGAACATAGACTTTGAATTAGACTAAAATTAACATTTTGTCATTTGCAGATTTTTTGCCGATCTATGTATCTTAACTGTATGCAAATTTGTGCTATTAATGATTATTATACCGAATTAACTGTATTAACGCTTATTGTTATTTTCCAATGGGTTGCTAATAATAATAATACATTTATAAGCTGTAAGTTTTTTCCCCTCTCCCACTAAGAGCTAGTTGAATCAAAAAATAATGTGCTTGTGTTTGAACGCCTATTTGCTAATAAACGGATACATGTCTTTTTAGTTTATTGGCTTGCTAATTGGTTTGCAGATTTATGTAAATGTTGCTAGCTGGGAAAATTTGCAGATTCGGTGGAACCGGGGGAAGGATGACGGGGGCCCGTCGACCTGGCTCGGGGTGCCAAGTGCTCGATTCATACCCTCGGATGCTAAGAATGTTTCGTTGAAGAAGACTCTTGTGCAAACTTGTTATCTGGCGTGCGAATTATTTTTTTGCACTAAAAATACTTTATCCACAAGCAGGTTATTAAGCCTAGTAATTATACTGGTGATAGGAGAAGACCTAAAGTTGCATTTCATAAATGTTTGTGCGAAATGCATGCAAAAATACTTATTGTAAACTTGGATTATATAAAATACAAATTTGTGCTAAAATGATATAGTGTTAAACCTGTGGTAACCAATTGTTTGCGCTTATTGCAAATGTTGGTGTCTGTATTAGATTAACGATGCATTCCTGTAGATGATACTACTGTGATGTCATAGTCAAAATTGGTACCTTTTTGGCAAACTTTGGTGTGGTTTGATTTGTGCGGTAGTGGTGAAGATCTGGGGGTGTTAAGATGATTAAGGCAAATTTAGAAATTGTCATGCATATGCTAAAATGGGAGTCAAATTTAAAATGACTTTGTATTTTTATTATGTAATTCTTTAATAAATAAATAATTAATTGATGTAATTATATTGACTCTTAATCAGCTTAATCCGGAAGAATTTGCCTATCCGGTGCCCCTGTCGGGGCCCCGACGGGGGATTGTGGCAAATAAGAATTTAATTTGCAAAAGATTGCATTAGGGTTAATGGATTAATCTAGTTATGTATTAGATTAGTTTATTGATGTAATTATATTGACTCTTAATCATCTCTGCATCCCAAGCCATGATTAAGGCAAATTTAGAAATTGTCATGCATATGCTCAAATGGGAGTCAAATTTAAGATGACTTTGTATTTTTATTATGTAATGCTTTAATAAATAAATAATTAATTGATGTAATTAAATTAACTCTTAATCAGCTTAATCCGGAAGAATTTGCCTATCCGGTGCCCCTGTCGGGGCCCCGACGGGGGATTGTGGCAAATAAGAATTTAATTTGCAAAAGATTGCATTAGGGTTAATGGATTAATCTAGTTATGTATTAGATTAGTTTAAAAGATTAAATAAATTAGCGGAAGAATTTGCCTATCCGGTGCAAATATTTGAGATTGTGACAAATAAGAATTTAATTTGCAAAAGATTGCATTAGGGTTAATGGGATTAATCTAGTTATGTATTAAATTAGTTTAAAAGATTAAATAAATTATCGGAAGAATTTGCCTATCCGGTGGTCCTGGGGAAGGATGCCGGGGGCCCGACGGTCCAGATCAGGGTGCCGATAGCACGAGCCATGCATGGAGCTAAAAAATGCTTACTTGAAGAAAACTATTGTGCAAATTTAGGCGAATATTTGCCGATTAAAGGTTAGATGGTCCAGATGAGAACAAGATCCGTGCCAGATCGGGGTGCTGAACCCTCGCCAAATGTGCGAATAATTGCACAAATTAGAATTTAATTAAATTAGCCATGCCTGGGGCTAAAAATTGCTTAGTTGAAGAAAACTATTGTGCAGATTTTTGTTACTAAATGTGCGAATTCTTTGCAAATGTTGAAATTATCCGTGCCAGGAGCCAAAAGATGCTTAGTCGAAGAAAACTATTGTGCAAATATCAGATTTGTGCAATTTTTTGCATGTGTATTGCTTATGGGAGTCAAATTTAAGATGACAATGTTATTTAAATGGGAGTTTTTTTTATACAGAATTGGCTAATTCCTCCTACTTTGCTGCCATCTCTATTTAATATCAAAATCTCAGCAATAAACAATATGTGTTTATGCAGTTCTACACAATTATAATACGTTTTGTTGAGCATCTTTTGATTGTTGATTTTTGTATTTTTCTTTTTCAGGAGTCATGTCTGGGATGTGGTACGAAGTACATAGCTGTCAGCGAAACAGAATTGGATATGTTCCTTCGGGTACTGTATTTATTTATTTACATACGGTCATCCTTAATATTATACCTATTTATGTCACACAAATCTTTTAAGAGACTTTTGTTAAATAAAGTATTCAAGCTTCACTGTCAAATTGTCATTTATCCTTTTATTCATTTATACTTCTGCAGTCAGTGGCAGAAGACATTGATTAACAATCATTAATAAACACAACATGAAATTTTACAAATGTATAAATAGACTCAATTTATGTAGTATAAACTAAAAACTGAAAATGTTGTAAAAATGCAAGGTTTTAAATATTGTGGTGAGCATTCGTAATATTTTAACCTAAACGTATGTCTAAGAAATAACATCAATATTAATCAACTTGGGAAAGTAAAATTGGCTTGTTATCCGTTTTCATTCAACCCAGCTTATCAGGAAAAGGAATTCTTCCGGCATAGCTTGAGCTTTAACCTTGCAGGGACGAAGAGAGTGGTATATGGGATTTTTCCAACTAAACTAGAATGTAAATGGTGCCATCACGTGTTGAACAAATACAGCAACAGCAAACACGAACTCTTGAGGAAGAACAGAGTCCTCCAGTAAACAAGGACTTTGTTGAATTCCTAGAGATGTAGTAAGAAAACGTTGCAGTTTAAATAGTGAAATAGTTAAACTAAAGGCGGTACAAGGGCATGTCCAGTTCACTCTATTACAAGCTAGAAACCCGGTCATAAAATATCAACAGAAACAGATCCATGTTCTGATTAATTAAAATCATCATGGTCAAGTCAAATGAGGTAATGGTAGTATAAAATATAATTTTCATCGAAAACTTCTGGGATTGCCACTTGACTAAACAATGAAAGTGTAACATGTTTCAAAATTATGTTCGAAACGCGAAAGATTAGAATTATGAAAATAAATACTAATTGCTTCTGCAGATGACACCGATGACGAATTTGAAACGGAAAACCTATTCGAAAACGCTTCAATAACAATTTCTTTCTAATAAGCGCACTCTATTTCAAGTTGTTTCCTAGTGAATCTTCTTCGTCTCACGTTACTGTGGCCGCTCCACTAGATACTTTTAAGTCGAAAGTGTCTCTTCCGTAGCTTACCCTCCTTACGTTTGATGGGAAAGGTTGTTTTTTTCAAAGCTTTATTGACCGCTTTAATAGTTTAGTTCATCTTAATAACGATCTGTCAAACGTGGACAAATTGTCCTATCTTCAATCAGTACTGAAAGGTTCCGCACTATTAACCATTAAGAACTTTGATCTTACAGAGGCCAATTACCCTCTTGCCTACAATAAACTTCGGGAAAAATAGCGTTGTATTCGCCACATTACCTCCTCTTTATGGGGCAATATTGATAAATTTCCCAAATTGAATTCTGATAACCCCACGGGTTTGCAAAAATTAGTTGATACCTTTGCTGATAATTTACAAGCGCTTAAGAAATTTGATTTGCTAATAGAGCAATGGGATTTTATTCTTGTGCAAATGATCTTAAATACCTTGATGCACACACTGCCCGTAGTTTTGAATTGCCTCCCGATCCTACCGCTATCCCATCCTATAAAGATTTAATTACTTATCTGGAAAAAACGTGTAAATCTTTATCGAATTAGTCGGTAAATCATAAAACTGATTTAAACAAAGTTATTCATTCCAGCAACCGGACTAGGTCTCGCCACCATACTTACATCGATGATGTCGCTACTCGTGGAGATTTTATTGAATCAACCTTCGCTCTACGAAATCAACTATTTGCTCTTTTAAAACTTGACGGTTTCGAACTTCATAGATGGTCGAGTAACCATCCCGAATTTATAAAAGATCTTTCCGTTACACAGTAATTCGCGCAACCCCGCTCCTTTGAGGATCCTGACACTCAACCCATAAAAGTTCTAGGTCTTCAATGGAATTCCACCTCCGATAATTTTGGATTTCTAGTTCACACACTAAGTGCCTCATCTATCAAGCGTAATACACTTTCCAACTCAGGCCGTATTTTCGACCCTATATGATTTTTATCCTTCTTACTTTCCCGGTAAAACACTTTATTCAATGTTTATAGTCGTTAAAATTAGAATGGGATTCTGCACCCCCTCGACTTCCTTCGTTTGTGGGAGAGCTACTTGCATGAGTTACCGCTTCTTTTGGATTTTGCTTTACCCCGCTTGCTAATCCCGTCGCAGTTTACTATATGCGAAGTTCACTGCTTTGCTGACGCATCCGAACGTGGCTACTGTGCTGTGGTTTATTTTCGCTTTGATACTACTTCCGCCGTTGAGGTTCGCTTAGTGTGCGCCAAGTCTAAGGTCGGTCCTCTTCGTACAATGTCTGTGCTCCGGCTCGAATTGTTGGCCGCCGCATTGGCATCCAAATTATTAATCTTTGTGCTCAAAACTTTTGATTCTAACTTTACATTTCATAAAATTTACTGTTGGCCTGACTCCATCATAGTACTTTCGTAGATTAGTTCCCTACCGCAGCGTTGGAAGACTTTCGTCGCCAATCGTGTTACTTACATTCAGGAAAACACGTCTCTCGTCTCTGGGTATCACATCCCCTCAACTGAAAATCCTGCCGATGTCGGGTCACGTACTCCCTACCAAGTTGTTCCAATGTTCTTTATGGTGGGCGGCTTGACCAACCTTGTACCAGTCCTTCGAAAATTACAGTTCACGTATTTCGCCTTCAGATGCTCCTGAAGTTCTCACAACAACGCTCTATTGTTTTACCCGCTGTCGTAACCTCCTGTTGGATTCAATCAATTCTAGAAAATCACTCTTCTTTTCCCTTTATTACGCGCATTGTTGCTTGGATTCTCCGTTTTCGTCATAATCTACGTCACCCACTCGAAAGGTAATCCGGACCTTTGTCATCTTCTGAATTGCACACTGCTTTAATTTCTTTGCTTGCGTATACTCAACAATCTTATTTTGCTATCGAGTTTGCGGTCATTCAGTCCGGGTCCACTTTAAAAAAGGATTTTGCAAGTTGTCCTCTTTTATTCGTGATGGAATCTTGCGGGTCGGGGGTCGCCTGGCTCACGCGCCTTTATTCTCTGACCGCAAATTTCACGCTTTGTTACCTGGCAAAAGTCGATTTACTGATCGTTATGTTACTTATGTTCATTTAAAATACTTGCACGCAGGTGCTCAAATGGTTTATTTTTTCGTCAGTCAGCATTTTAAGATTATTTCTGGGAGGCAATCTATTCGTCGTGTTCCGAGACATTTTCTAACATGCTGGAAGACCAATCTGGTCGCATTGCAGCCTCCTATGGGCAACCTGCCTTCATGTTGAGTTATTCAACTCAAACCTTTTTGTGTTCGGGCGTTGACTTCGCTGGTCCCGGTCTCGACTACGGGGCGCCAAAGTTTTAAATTCGTATTTGTCTTTTTATTTGTATGGTTACCAAGGCGCTGCACCTTGAACTAGTATCCGATTTGTCAACGGACGCCTTTCTATCGGCTATGCGCCGATTTATTGCCAGGCGTGGCCGATGTGATCACCTCTATAGTGATTAAGGCACAAATTTTGCGGGTGCTCATAAACAGTTAAATCATTTCGCCAAGCTTGCTGCTGCTAAGGACCATATTTCTTGGCATTTTATATCGCCGGCCTCACCTCATTTTGGTGGCTTGTGGGAGACGGGAGTGAAATCGGTTAAAACCATGCTCCTCCGCACTATTGGCGAGCAAGTGTTATCTTTTGAGGAATTGGCCACAGTCTTTATCCAAATTCAGGCCATCTTGAACTCACGTCCTCTCACCTCTTTGAGCAATGACCCCAATGATTTGAACTGTCTTACGCCCGATCATTTTTTAACTTTGGTCCCTTTAACCGCCATTCCGGAGCCCGCTCTTTCTCACCTTCCGCTTAACCGCCTCTCTCGTTGGCAATTGCTCCAGCAAATTTAACAAGATTTTTGGTCCCGTTGGCCTAAGGAGTATTTGCACTTGCTACAACAGCGCTCCAAGTGGCACACATCGTCTCCTCAAGTTGAGTTGGGCACCTTAGTGCTGATTAAGGTTGCTAATGTTTCTCCCCTTCGTGGTCGCACTGTATCAAGGCTTTGTCCTCTTTGTAAAACTTAAATTTTTTTTTGATTTTGTAAATTTTTTTGCCTCGTTTTTCATTCCGCCCCACTCCTTTTAATTATTTTTTTTAAAATGTCTTGCATTTTGGTGGGCGGTATATTCCGTTTACAAGTATATAATTAACCGCTTGCTTTATTTTAAACATTTCGAATTTGTTAATTATTCAACTCCGCCCGGTATATTGAAATGTCATTGTATGTTCCATGAAATTACTTCAAACACTGCGCCTGTGCATTTTAAGTGCCGCGAATACCGATAAACTATGCTGTGTCTTCGCATGTGCAGGAACTATCTCATCACCTGCCACGAAGAGGACGCGGCCTATTCTACTATCGCTTCCCGTCCTGGACGGCCGTAATAAATAAATGTGCTACTCGTCGCTATATTTACGAGGTAAGTGCTTTGAAGTAATCGTTGTTTATTATCATCTACTTTTCTCTACTACTGTTAGTTATCGAAATACCGCCGCACCATTATTTTACAGTACAAGAAAGGGTGGGAATAAGTGTGTGAAGTTAGAATGACCTCTAAATCATTCGCGCCCTTTGATAAGTTTAAAACCGAAAAGAAATATAGTCTTGCAAAACCACTGATAACACGATTCGAATTCGGAAACAACACCTGTTTCATGGACGTCGTCGATTCTAATAAAACTAAGTGACTAGAACTATAGTTTTATACGATATATAAATATGGTACAAGCTTGTACGCTCTGGAAACTATAACTATCTCCAATACTCTTTGAACACAGTCTGAAAATAATGCCTTACGAAACTTCCCAAAATGAAAATGGAATTTAATGAAAATTCGATGCCGCACTGTGTTAACAACTAAAGGCTACAATTTACACATCAATTATATTCAATGCGCAAAAACATCAAACATTAAATTCAAAACCCAATGATACTGACGTGCACAAATTCACGCAATCTTACAAAATTAAAAATACGAATTCCAACTGAAATTAAATTTGAACTATTTACCTACCACGTTGGAAATCATTATAAAAATCTTACTGAACAGTATGTAAAAGCTTTATTATAACCAAATAATTCTAAATGAATTAACTAAGAAAGTTTCTAAAAATCGTTTCTTGTGTATAACTTATGAATAACCTTAATAACTGAAATCACGGATAATCTCAAAACGAAGATGTGTTATCTATTAAATTAACTGATGATTTTGATACATGGGACTACTGTAAAATCCATAAAAATTATTGAGAAATCCATTGGGGATTATCTAACCTTCTGCAAATAAATAAACATTATCACTCTTGATTATTATCAAAATTTGATTTCCATTGTAATAATGGTATTAAATACCTACCTGATTCCATTTTTAAATTGACGTTAGAATCCCAGAGTGTACAAGATTATCGATATTAACTTAAATAAATTTCCATTTGATGTTAGAACATCAGTTTGCAAAGTACTTTAATTAACTTAGCAGTAGCTATTGTATCGAAAAATGATCCATTTTCATGTATTTTACAGTATAATCATGTTTCATATTTATGCAAAGTTCTATAGTACCCATTGCATATCGTAAAGTTATAAATTGCTCAAATTTATGCGTTCAAATCTTTTCTCAAAGTTACATACTATTTTATTCAGGAGAAAATGACCAACCGCAAATTGATGAATGAATCGTTTTAATCAAGTTCCCATTTATACATCAAATTTATTTTAATACGTCACCGTTCGAGATTTTTTTATACGCCTAGAAAATTAGTCACCTTTGTGGTGTAATATTAACAAGAATTTGCAACGCTTTCGCGTTTTTACCATTCTATCAGTGTCAATTTTGATTCGTTTTTTTATCGCAAAACGTGCCGGTTATTCTTTACCAACGTACGAAGCTACTGATCGCGTCTCACTTTATCGCATTGTTACACAAAGATCTATAAATAATGTTTATCTATTTTATTACATTTTAACGTTCGATTGAGTTCCTCAAACCGCCGTTTATTCATAATTTGCTATTTAATGGTTTTTAAAAACATTTCTTAGTATTTGACGTATTCGTTTCTGAATAAGGAAGATTCTAGATTAATATTTAAAACTCATAAGATGAATATTTTATTTTTAATATTTTACATACATGGAAAAATAATTAAAGCTCGCGATTGTTTTCTTTATAGTTTTGCAAATGGAAATGAAATGTGTTCCAACGTATATTTTACACACAGAGAATTTATTACATAAATGATTCAAGCTTGCAATTGATTTGCATGCTAACAAAATACAGACTTTAGTATAATTACATAATTAGTTAAAGCTGCAATTGCTTTCTTTACGGTTTTGCACATGCAAAAAGATTTGCAACTTAATGATTGTAAAAAAAAAATTGGTTTGACAGGAAGTAAAACGAGTTCCAGCTCATATTTTACACACAGAAAACTTATTTAGTATTTTAATAATGAGCGTTTCATTGATCAATGCAGTAGCTTTGTATTTTATCTCTTAATTAGGGAAACTCGTTTTTAGGATATATCTAAACCATTAATTTTTATAAAATTTGTTACGTTCAATTACACCCTGTCGAGCGGTTTTTGTTTATTGTAAGGTTCCTTACAAATACTACCGCGCTTTCGTTTTAATATTCTGTAACAACCTGTTAGAAACGCCCCTGACTGAACCAGCTAATTTAACCTATCACTCTATTTCTTTAAAGCGCATTCTAAACCGCTGGAAATAAATGCCGGTTTGGTTTATCTAACAACGACATTTGAAAGTGTTTTGGTAACACATGTTAATAAAATATGGGGATTGCTTATCTTTTCCTGGTCCGGAATTTCATTAATTTTCAATCCTGCTCTTGGCGGTGAAATACACGCCCTCTATAGGATTAACACCGTTTTTGTCTTCAGGAGCAATGTATCCATTTTGTGGGGGTGGTAAGTCCTGGAGCATTGATTCATACTAGTGAGGTTTTCTTTTTTTAACTCGTCGGCATAGTCTGATCTGTCCTTAGTCACTGACCCATTTGGATCTTCACCGTAACCACTAAAAAGATTGTTACTGTCACCCGAAATGATTTTGCCAAAGGAATTTTCGTCGAGTCTAACACGATAGATGTAGCTAAAATGATTGTATGTGTAATGCTGAAAGAAAAGTTCCGGTTTGCAGTTAGTGAACCCGGATCGATGGTGTTTGTTGCAGTTGTTGTGAAGATTTTGCCTGCTCCTGTTTATGTATCTGCTGTTGTCAAGGAAGCACATCTGATTGCCGCAGATGTTCTGCCCCTTTCTTTGTCTTAGTCTACTGCTGTTAGAAAAGAGGCAAGTCCTAACCCGGCTGAAAATCTGCTTTAGGTTTTTCTTGTTGTTGATTGTAGCAATTGAGTTTAACCGCCTCCGCTTATGAGTTTTTTTTTCTCTTATGCTTACTGTTTCAGACACACTACTACCACGCATGCTGGTGGCCGGAGTACATTCCGACAGTCATCTGCTGGTGATAATGAAAATCAGGTAAGAAGTTTATTTTCAATTTACTCATAGACGGTTACTTGGCTGTGACAACCAAGATTTAATTTTTATTGTGCCTAATACTGGGAAAAAATCCTTTGGGATAATTTGTTCTATATGAATTAATATTATCGTCGAGGGCTGATTTTGATTTTCGTTATTTTATTTGCTGATACCACATGTTTCTTTTGTGCAAATTATAGCTTGTAAATAAAATTTATACCAGGATGCCGCCTGCTTTTTCTTAAGTAAGAGAGTTTGGCACACCCTGACTCACCCCACTCTCCGCTTTTATAGCTAGCCCAATTTATCTAGATTTTATTTACGGTTTTTTTATACACGTTTCCCTTTTTTCCACGTAAAATAAAATTTTTGGCAAAACCAACATGTGGCCTCGATCTTTTTGATGAATTTTTAACCACTGATTTGATGACGGACTTCTTAAACGCCGATTATCTTACTCAACTGTTTCGCCTAGATTTTTTTACTTGATTTTTTGTCGCAATTTTCTTATCTAACGTTATTGAATTTAAACGCCCATTTCTTTTCCTTCTTTGTTACGTAACTTTCTACTTCGATTTATTTTGGTTGAATAGGCTACGCTTCGCACTGACATTATCCTCGTTTAATTTTCAGTCTAGCATTTAGTTCTAAAATATTTTTTTTCTTTTCCTCGCTATACAGAAACTATATTTTTATTTTTTTGGCAGATTATTGGACTTGTCTGTTCACCGATAATTGCAGACTTTTGAAAACGCTGGCGCCCTGTCCGTGTTTATAAACATTTTGTCACTTTATTTCTGTACTACAATTACTTTCTGGAAACTTAATTCTATAATTTTTTTGCGGATTTAAATCGCTTCTGTTATTTCCGGCGATTTTTTTGTTTTGTTGTTTTATTTGGTTTTTTTTACTTACTATCGTGGGTTTACTAGCTATCGCTTTTATTTCGAATTAATTTTGGTAGACGATGGCATGTTGGCCCGCGGACATCAATCCCTTGCGAAAAAGCGAATTACAATGCGCGTTGGATTCTCTGGGTTTTGATTAGGCAGCTAATGTGGATGAATTACGAAGATCCGTACAAAGTGCTTTCCGTCTGGAACATGGGGCTTACTCCCATTTCAGTAAATGCGGATTTCGAGTTAGAGTGAGGAATTATTGAAGCCGCGATTCAAGAACTACAAGGTACTCTTGTGACTTTTGACGGGGACCATGTATCTGGGGCCCTTTAAACGAGTTAACTCCTTGTGGGTTTATATTGAAAGACGTTGTAATAACATAATTGCCACAGGGGATGAACAAAAACACCAAGTGCCAATTGCTGCTTACGTTAAACAATCTTCATAGTGCATATGAGGAAAAAATTAAAAAATTTCGTCATACTGTTCCGTTTAGTACCCCAGGTACTATTTCTAGCGCTACTCCGGTATTGTACTGCTCCGGTTGCAGCCGTATGGGCATTACCCGCCGCAACTGTCCTAATCGATGTGGCGCTCATTCAAACTTTCGGTAGGGCCCTCGGACCGAGGCGAAGACCCTACTCATTCCCTGGCTTCAGATTCTCCTTTTTCCGATCTTTTCGACCAAACCCGTTTTTCCTTAAGTTTTATGTGTACTAGTGTTTGGCACGACGAGTGTCCGTATCTGTCTGTCCAAATTTTTGGTATTACTTTCACTGGCCCCCTAGACTCCGGTGCTACCTGTACCATCGTTGGCGACCCCTGTTGGCACCGTTTACGTTCTCTTAACCTACCCCTCCTTACCGTCTCGTCTTCTTTCTAGCCGATAATTCAAAATGTGCCATTTTGGATTTCGTTTCCCTTCCCATCACTCTCGAAAAGTCTATCACTACTCCAGATGTCCTCGTCGTCTCCGAAATTTCTCACGCGCTCGTGCTCGGGATCGATTTTTGGAAATCGCTACCGGGTGTCCCTAATTTTTGCGATGGCCTATGGACTTTTGCTCCCCTTTCCTCATCGGTCATCAACACTTCTGATACTGCCCACATCGTGTTCGAATTTACTCCCGAACAAAGACATCGTCTAGATTCCATTATTTCTTTTACCTTTTTCAAACAACATCTTGGTCTTGGTTTCACTACCCTAATCCAGCATCCCATCCATACGTCCGCCGATCCGATCAAACAACGATATTATCCGCTTTCTCAGGTGTTATGGCGTTATGCCAACCAAGAACTGGTTGAGATGTTAAAAAATAATGTCGTGGAACCATCTAATAGTCCTTGGTCAAGCGCTATTGTCATGGTGCCTAAGAAAGATTGTACTTATCGCTTCTGCATTGACTTTCGTAAAGTCAATAGCATAACTGAGAAGGATGCTTATCCACTCCCTTATATTTCTACGATTTTAGACCGTCTACGTGATGCCAAATTTCTTACAAGCTTAGACATTCGTTCTGCCTACTGGTAAATTCTGCTGAATCGAAGCTCGTTACCGCTTTTACGGTACATGGTCGAAGTTTGTTGCAGTTTATTAGAATGCCTTTTACACTTTATGGTGCTCCCGCTACATTTCAGCGTCTTATCGATCGTGTGCTGGGAGCCGACCTTAAACCATATTGTTTTGCGTACCTTAATGACATCATACTTGCTGCTCCTACTTTCGAAAAGCACTTAGAAGTATTACAGAAAATACTTTTTTACTTGAATTCTGCTGATCTTACTCTTAGTAAAGAGAAATGTAACTTTTGTCATTTTAGGATACGTTGTGAACCATCAAGATCTTCATGTCGTTCCGGAAAAAGTTTCTGCTATTCTCAACCTACGTTTTCCTATTACTGTCACTGAGGTTCGACGCATCGTCGGAATGACTAGTTGGTATCGTCGCTACATACTTAACTTTTGTTCGTTTACTGCTCCAATTGCTGCGCTTACTAAGAAGCACGCAAAATTCAACCTCGTCCTCTGAATGCCAAAATTCCTTGGAAAAACTTAAGGAACACTTCATTTCCTCACCAATTCTTAGCTGTCCCACTTTCTCTTTACCATTTACTATTCAAATTGACGCCTCTGATTTTGGGCTCGGCGCCGTTATAACTCAACAGGATAAAACCCAAGATAAAGTCATCTGTTACATTAGTTGTTCTCTAAAAAAAGCCAAACGTCACTATAGTGTGACCGAAAAAGAATGTTTAGCCGTTCTTTGCACTAACGTAAAGTTTCAACCCTATGTAGAAGGTAGTCATTTCACGGTCATCACCGACCACCATTTTTTGATTTGGCTTAATAGTCTACAAAGCTCTACTGGTCGCTTAGCTCGCTGGTCCATCAGACTCCAGCCATATGACTTCACTCTCCTCCATCGAACAGGGAAAGACCATGTCGTCCCTGATGGTCTTTCTCGATCCGTTCCTGTACTCCAACCTCTCTGTTTCCGTCATAACTTTCTTGGATGTCACCCTTTCTACTCCTAATTTCTGGTACAACTCCATCTCCAGAAAGTTCCAAACTTCCTTCACCGTTATCTTTCCTGGTCCGTAGTGGACAATATCCTTTTCAGTCGCCACAAATCTTCGATCGCTGCCGATTTTCAGGACGATTGGAAAATCGTTGTATCTTCAAAGCGGCGTCAACATCTTATTTTCCTACATCACAATCCTCCCACTTCCGGTCATTGTGGCGTGACCAAAATGTCTGCCCTTCTCTTCCAAAAAACTTTTGCCCTAGTCTTCGAACTGACCGTGCTCGTTACATCCGACGTTGTCATGTTTGTGCTGCTCACAAAGTTGAACAGTTACCTCCTACTGGCCTCTTCGCTCCTATGGCCAAATCATCCTATCCCTGGCAACTCCTAACGTGCGATATTGTAGGTCCTCTTCCACGTTCCACCAAGGGTTATTCTTATGTATGTGTAGTGGCCGATTACTTTACGAAGTTTCCTCTTTTCTTTCCTTTGCGCAAGGTCACTGCAAAATCCGTTGTGAAAATCCCTGGCAGAACAAGTCTTTTTACTTATAGGCCTTCCACAATATCTATCACAGATAACGGGTCATAATTCCGTATTCGTCAATTCGCCTTCTTATGTGCCCGTTATCATACCAAAATCCTTTTTACTGCCCGTTATCATCCTCAAGCTAATCCTGCAGAACGCATTAACCGTGTCTTTAAAACTATGATCGCTTCATATATCCTTCACGACCAACGCCATTGGAATGCTAATCTTCCAAAAATTTCTTGTTGCATCTGTATCTCCAAACATGATTTCAATGGTTGTACTCCTTTTTTTCGCTTTATTTGGTCGTGAACATATCGTCTCCGGTGATTATTTCGGGCAATTGTCCGAAATAAACGACATGTACATGCCCGACCATGAGCATCCTTCTCCTGACCCCGATCATTTCAAAACTATCCGTTCCCATATCCTCAAAAAACTTTCTGCTGCGTACTAAAAAAGTCATCATCGTTAAAATTTTACTTCGCCGTCCTATCTCCAAAATCTCCTTATACCCGCACATCCTGACGATTCTAATGTGCCCAATATTGTTTTGCTCTCTTTCTGGCGATGCAGACGTCGTAAACCACATTCTTGATCCCCTCGCGCCAGATTTCTTATGCTGACTTCGCTTTGTTCTGGTATTTTCTATCGGTTCTTATATTTGTTGCTTGGAATTCTTGATTTTGGTTTTTCTTTTTCTTTCCTCATTCCTTTCGTTCCACGTTCCTCTCCTTTTTCCTGTGGCTGGTCTTACTTTCTGTCGGTCTTCGTGCTGACTTGGTTTAATTTTCGATCCACTTCCTGTGGTGTATGCTTTTTTTGACCTTTCTTTTTTTTCTTTGGAAATTACGACTTAGTGGACTTTTTCTTCTTTTGGGTTATTCGTCTACGACGATTTCCTATTACAACAGTGTGAAGTACTTACATATTTTTTTACTCTAGCTCTCTGTTTGTTCCTGTACATACTTGAGACTGGACATCTTGTTTTGGTTGCTGCTAGTTTTCTTCTTCATTTACTTTTCTTACTTTTGGTTTTCTGCAGAAACTAACGACTTTTCCTTATCTATTCTTTGCCCCTTTAGCTCAACGGAAGTTTTGAAATTTACAAATTAAAATAAAACACAGCAATGTCAAGAAAACATCTATACATTCAAAAACATTTTTCTTTTATGCAAAAACAGTTTATAAAACAATTCATAGTTTTAGTTTGTACAGACATTGGGCGTCACTAAAAGAGTGCTGTGATATCCTCTCTTTGGAGTGGGAGCTAACAGAGTGCTGCGACAACAGTACAGCAATGGGAAATTGAAATTATTATCTTATCTTCCTTTTCTTTTCCTTGCCTTTCTAACTCAACAGAAGTTATGGATTTTACAAATTAAACTAAAACACAGCAATGCTAAGAAAACATCTATACATTCAAAAACATTTTTCTTTTATGCAAAACAGTTTATAAAACAATTCATAGTTCCAGTTTATACAGAAAATGTTTAAAATTCTTACATAATCTTTGCTAACACATACACAATCCCTTTTAATTAATAGGTGGATAATTTGCTGATCCTTTATTACCACACTTGTGTGTTTGGCCAAAAACTGCTCACAGATAATCTATTAAAGGTCAAAATGCTAAGAAGTCTGACCTCAAAATTTGATTCAAATTAACTCCTTCAAAATGAGACCTTATTCCAAATATAAATTACAACATATTCAATTATTTTTATCAATTAACAAACAAAGAACCAAAGTTTTATATTTGCAAAAAATAGCGCTTATCAAGATTTCATTTCCTTCGTAATCAATGGTTTTAAATACCTCCTGATTCCATTTTTAAATTGACATTAAAATCCCAGTGTACAAGATTATCCATATTAACTTAAATCTCCATTTGACGTTAGAACATCAGTCTGCAAAGTGCACCAATTAAGTTAGCAGTAGCTATTGCATCAAAGAATGTGGAATCTTTATTGTATTTTTCAAAGTTACATACTATTTTGTTCAGGAAAAAATGACCAACCACAATTAATTAATGAATCTTTTTAATCAAGTTCCCGTTTATATATAGAATTATCTCAATACGTCATTGTTCGAGATTTTTTCGGATACATCTAAAAAATTAGTCACCTATGTGATGTAATATTAACAAGAATTTGTAGCACTTTTGCGCCTGAACCATTCAAATAGTGTCTATTTTATGATCTATGTTTTATCGCTAAACGTGCCGTTTATCCTTTTCTAATGTACGAAGCTACTGGTCGCGTCTCACTTTATGCCATTGTTACACAGATATCTATAAATAATTCTTATCTTGTTTCTGAATAAGGAATATTCTAGATTAATATTTAAAACTCATAAAATAAATAGTTTATTTTTCATATTATACATACACGGAAAAAATACTAAAGCTTGCGATTGTTTTCTTTATGGTTTTGCACATGGTAAATGGAACACGTTCTAACGCATGTTATACACACAGAAAATTTACTACACAAATAATTCAAGCTTGCAATTGCTTTGCATGCTAATGAAATACAGATTTCAGTATAATTACACAAGTATTTAAAGCTTCAATTACTTTCTTTGCGGTTTTGCAAATCCAAAAAGATTTGCATCTTATTAATTGTAAAAAGGATTGGTTTTTTAGGAAGTAAAACGTGTTCTAATGCATATTTTACACATTGAAAATTTGATGTATTATTTTAATTAATCAGCGTTTCGTTGATAAATGCAATAGCTTTGTATTTTATCTGTTAGTTACGAAAACTCGTTTTTAGGGTATCTCTCAGAGCGATTAATTTGTACAAGATTTAAAGATTTATATTCGTGCATGATCATTTCGCAGTCCGCAACTAATGTAGTAAACAGTAATTTAATTACATAATTAATAAGGGCTTTGCTTCTTAATGGCAAAGAAGTACGCTTATTTCATACTGGTTGGAACCATTAAATATTCGGAGATATTAATTTTTCCGGTTTCTTTTTATTTGGGTGTGTATTATTTATAAAGCTTAGGTTTTCATGACCTCTCGTGACCCGTTTATCACATTACTATATACATATACTATAGCTTATCTATTATTATTAAGGGATTTTATTTTACGAGAATTTCCAGTAAGCGAATAGAGCCCACGGCAAGTTCTGATGGAAAGTGGCCCGAAGTTGAGGAAATCTCAAAGGCAAAGCGGCTAGTCGAACTATATGCTCTTTGTGGAACATGAGCTGTGGGTCGGGGTTGGATTGCGACCAAAAATATGAAGAATAAGGCGCCACCGAATTTTTCTATACGATGAAGATTAAGTCCCTTGTACAAGGCGAATGCGGAAACCTTTATTCAATAACCGCTATACAATTTATTAAAGACAACATAATCCCTAAAGTTTCTTACCTTATGGCTCGACTTTGACCTTTATACTTCACTGCTAATCCTGTGAACAGATTAAACAAAGAAAAGCACTGTTTGTGCATTTATACTCAAAATTTTTAAATTCAATTCGAATCAACTTTCATTCATTCTAATTAAAAAGAATAGTCTTGATCAAAATAAAAATCTATTCCTCTTGTATTCAGTTAACGTGCTTTTTACAAAACATCTTTTCAGTTTTTTATATAATTTTGATTAATTTAATTCATGAAAATTATTTACAAAGGCACTGGATATAATCAGTACCATTCAGTTTAAAATGTGGTCATTTCTATAAGAAATATCTAGCCAAATTTTATTTAAAAATGATTAAGCCTGAAGTTGCTTTCTGAACAATTACTTACAAATAACAATATCTGTTGGTTTGAGTAAATCTACCATAATCTCACAATAAATTATTTCAGTCAGCTATTACTGAAATAGTAAACATAGAAGTTTAATTTCTAATTTTTCTTAAATAGGAGAATTTACTTTCTCTATCACATAATGACATCTTCCGTAGTTTCAGTGTATTAATAAAAGATTTAGAAATGAAAAATTTACAGGTTCCTGCTGTTTAATATTGAAAAATATATATAGTCTGTCCTTGACCTATTTTGAAGTTCAAATAACTTGATTAAACAAAAAATTATCTATCTACTATATCCATAATTCAGCTAACATACGAAAACAAATTTACATACCAGATGTTCATCTGACAGAAAAATACCTGCCAGGCGTCTTGCGTCAGCATTTAAATAAGGAAATCTCCAATTCAGTACAAGTAAATTTTTCCTTATATTTTCTTCTTGTGCATTTATTAAAATTACGTTAAACCAAACTTTTGTTAACTAAAGGTTGCATGTTTTTTCAAAGCTAAACATCATTTCCAATTTTCATTAACAAATTGCATATTAATTAAGGTTGTGTGTAAATTAAAGTTACGAATATTATTTCCAAGTTAAATATTATATCAAAAGTTGAATACTATATCCAAAGTTGCACTGAAAATCTTTACTTAATATGGTTACAGAATTAATTCTACTTACTGTTAACCACGGCCCTTCAACCAAAATAATTTCTCGTCATCTATGAGCTATGTTCCAGCAAGTGGACAACACAAAATGCGCTTCGGAGATGACATTCTCTCCTAAAAACAACTTAAATCGCACGTGCTTCCAACACGTAGAAACTTTAAACGCCATTCCTCGGGTTCAAGGAACAATTCGACTTGTTTTCACCACAGCTGTATTGGAAGTGCTCATGTCACGCGAGTTTACCGCCCGGGAACAAGATTACCTTACAATTGCCTAACAGAGGGAGCTCTAGGAATGACACTAATTGAAAAGTATCTTTTGTCACCCTATAAATTAAATTTTAATTTGAATTGAAAGCTAATATTTTATTGGACAATAGATAATATTTATTTAGTGGATTGTGTAGCATTATTATGCCTTATATTGTTTTTTATTAAATAAATAGATTAATTATATGTACACATTTTGATAGGAAATAAAATCTTTACAATACTCTTACACTTTAAAAAGTTCATAAATACAACTACGCAAGCGCGGTTTACTAGACACAACGGCAGTTGGTAACGCTAATCTTTGTACAGATTTTGGCGCGCCCATCTGTCAATGACGTCACACAATGCACAAATTAAATGCGCAATTACGCAATAAATAAATGTTCGAAATGCAGTATAACAATCAAGGCACTTACCTAAATAGGTACAGCTTCCTTCCGGTTAAATATAGATGTCGTCAGCACGTCCATCAGGGCTGCTGATGGCCCCTTTTAAGGCAATTACGGAGGGTACGCCTTCCAAATGGCTGGAGCCCCCTTTAAGATAGTTTACAGATGGTGACTGCTCCGGTGCTGTTGGCGGAGCATGGCCTCCAATTTGTTCCCGGGGTCGTGGACTCGATTTGCCCTAGGCGGCTTCAAATTGTCTCCTACCTATATAGGGAATCAACAAGGAAAACCAGGTATAGGGGCGACAAACAGTTAAGCAAGGCTAGGATATCTACATAGATAAAGATAAAGGCACGATACGATACCTGAACAAAACCGCTCTTCACGAAGGTCAGAGGCAAAAAGCCTCGTTACAGAGCCCATCGGAAAAAAACCCACTTTTCTGTCCTTTCACGCGTCGGCGCGAAATTATTCTCCCAACCCACTTTTGACGTGACGGAAATACGCGCACCGAGTTTTTTGAATTTTAAGGCGCGAAACTTCCGCATATCAAAGCTAAAACTAGGGAATGTTTAGTGCCAATTTATTGGCACGTAACAATCGCGACAAAGCCATAAAAGAAAAAACTTAAAAAAAGAAAAAGTCTGTTAGCACAGTAACAGCTTCAAATCTAAGTCCTAACTACCCTACATAAAACCTAACTTAAAACCTACAAAATGTTTATATAAGGCGCCACCTGGTTTTTTCGACCGATAACACGTCTACCGAATTACCAGGAAACGGAAAATGTAGCCCCATTGTCTTTGACTACACTAATAATCGACAGCACAAATTTGTCGGGGAGCATGAAACACTACTTAAATTAAAACAAATGCGACAAGTCGCCTAACCTATCTAAACTAAAGCTAACATTAAAGTTCTTACGTGCAAACACACATGAGCGTTGCATCAATACTGTTCCTTGTTGGCAAAAAGTGCCCAAATTTAAAAATGTTCATGAGAGTGCGTTAATCTACACTCTAGCAAATTTTTGTTACTGGTACTTTGGTTTACTAATGATACACATCAAAACTTGTCCATGACATAGTTGTGAATCAACAAATTTACCAAAAGTACCACCCTACTAAATCCTTATATTGCTAACCTAACAAATTACATTTCTACACTAGGTTAGCTTTTTCACTTAAATTCAAGAAAAATAATTCCCACGTCTGGTCATAAATACCAAACGTTAGGAAGATAAAAAGATAAGACAAGATCTCAAATTGTTGTTAAAGATAATAGATAAGATAACGCTATTGAGCTTAAATTGTTATCATCAAAAGTAATAGATAAGATAACTATATTAGCTTAGTTATTATTTGAGATACTAGTTAAGATAACGCGATATTAAGCTAACGTTATTATTAAATATAATAGGTAAGATAACGCGAAATTAACTAAAGTTATTACTAACGGTAGCGGTAAGATAACGAGAAATTAAACCAAAATTATTACTATGGGTAATCGGTAAGATAACGATATTAAAACTAAGGGTATTATCTAAGATAATAAATAAGATAAAGATATTAGCCTAGTTATTATCAAAGATAATAGATAAAGATAACGATAGAGTGGCTCCGTGGAGCCGTTAAATGGGCATTTCTCGTACCCTCTAAAAAGAGCGACCTGTGAAGCAGGCCCGTTTACAAGAAACGGCACGAGGGACCGGCAAAGGCATTTGGGTGCATCCCTGTACCCGGTGTTAATCGATATCGGTGATATAATCACCCGATACCCACACGATATATAACGATATACACATGCACTCACACATTTACACACTCATACATACCTTCACTGCCAGAGCCCATGCGCTGACAGCGGCACCGCATGACCTCACGAAAGATTCCCAGAGACGGGGTCCAGGTGTCTGTGAAAACCTCCCGCGCAACCACACGGTGACTAACGGAAATGAAAAGGCAGAGAAATAGGAACGGTAGAAAAAGGGAGGTGGTTATTTGGAATGCATAAATGGAACTTCCAGGTAGAAAAAAGTAGAGGAAGGGCTCGCATTGAGCAAAAGAGACAGAAAAAGGTGGATAGCAAAGCGCTACTCAGCCAACCAATGTGGCCAGTAGCCCGGAGTGAGAGAACATCACTCTTATGTGGCAGACGGGTGTTCCGGGACAAGAACAGGCCCACCGAAAGAAGGATAAGGCATAAACGGAGACAGCGGGATATGAAAAAGTAGAGTTTTTGGATAAGCGTCCGAGAGAAGGTAGAGGATTGTCCCTGTTGAAACACAGCGCGGTCTGAAGGACCACATGCGATATTAATCCGACAAGATAAGGTATATACGTTTAAAATTCACTAGACTTTTAAGAGAACTAGTACGATCATTTTCCTAACGAGTGCATCCACTACGATAAGAAAATCAGACAAAAGTTGACACAACAACTCAAAAGTATCATTACAGATACAATCACACGAAAACAAACTGTTTTTAAGGTAGTTTTTTTAAAACGGTAGCACCCTAAACACACAAAAATGCCCAATTATAAGCAATTAAATACAGGTACACTGTCCCAATATGCTAAAACAACCGAGAATTTAATAAGATATCAATAAGAAGCAATAGCGCCTCACCACGAAGTTCAATAAAAACAATAAAAAAAAAATGTTAATAAGTTATGGTGATTTAGTAGGAAAAGAAACAAATAATGATATAGTATAATGTGGGCGTCTGTAATAATTCAGAGGAAAAACACATGGAATAGGCAATTCTAGTTTTTTGCAACTGCGAATATGAACTATTTCTTACAATGGCATAGGCCGTGGCTCCTATGTGAGCCCAAAGAAGAAAGCATCCACTCTAACATCAGCTCAAACCAATCATAAAAATTCAATGAGTTATTTCAACCAAAATTACGACAATTACCACACAAAATTAAATGACGTAAGAAAAATACTAAAAACCAAATAATATGCTGTAGGAAACGTTCGAGGATTAATTAAATGAAACAACAGAGTTATATTGGGGGGTGTAGAGAATGAAGTGATATATAAGTAACGGTATGGTCAAGGAAAAGTCAACCAAGAGGAAAAAGATAGCTAATTTAGGGTAAGTAAAGTTAAACGTGTAAGAAATATACACAGTACAAGAGGGGAAATAAGCAATTAAAGTTAACTAATTGATAGTGAGAACAAAAAAATATTAGGTAAATCGTAAGGGGAATGGAACGTGAAAAACTTAGGTAGCATTAGGGTCAGCAGAGAATGGTTTTTAATATGCCACCTGCCTTGGCGTTTTCCTTTAGCATCTTGAAGTTCGTAGATAAGGGGACTAATGACACGAGTGACCTTACAAAGGATGAATTTAGGGGCTAATTTTGAAGAAAATTTCTTAGATGCATCGGATAAGACATAATTCCTTTTCCAAACTTGTTCGCCCAAGGCGAAGGAAATATTTCGTTTACGTAAGTTATAGTGGTCCTTACTCTTTTCGTAAGCCTTTAACAAATTTTTTCTAACGTCGTTAAAGATAGAAGGTAATGATTGTTGGTCTTTGTCCCAGCGTACTTTATCATCAAATTCAATTACGTTAGTATCGTCCGGCACTAAACAATAATAACTCCCATCGATTGGGGTATATTTTTAGAGATAAATTGTGCCCCATTGTCACAAAGAATAATCTGAGGGACACCAAAGATAAGAAATACATTTTGTTCTAGGAATTTAATTATAGCAGCAGATGTAGCTTTACGTAAGGGTTGCACCATAACAAATTTAGAAAACCAATCGGTGACAACTAAAAGATATTGGTTACCTTTTTTCGATCGGGGGAGAGGTCCTAATAAGTCAAGCGATATTAATTGAAAGGGATAAGATACACGTTTAAAGTTACCCATTAAACCAGAGCGAGCGTCTTGTGTACTCTTATGAGAACCACAAATTTTACAGTTCTTAATATAGCGACAAACAGATTGCTTTAGTGTGGGCCAGTAATATAATTCAGATATTTTAGCGAGAGTTTTTGTAACACCAAGGTGCGCAGCTATGGGGTCATCGTGACATAATTTAAGCACCTCACTACGGTTAGCGGTAGGCACGACAAGATTCCATTCAGGAATATTAGATATTTTATGTGGAGAAGAAGATACAAATTTATATAGTCTATTATTAGTTACGCGAAAGGTAGGAAATTTATCGGGATTGTCAGAAACTTTTTTAATTATATTAAGATACCAGGTATCAGGAATTAGATTTGGAATGTTAAGAGAGACAACATCACGAGATAAGGCATCACGTACGATATTTAATTTGCCAGGCCTATGCCTAGCATCAAAAGTGAATTGAGAGATACGCAAGTTCCATCTTGCCAAACGACCTGCGGGTTGTTTTAAGTTATTAAGCCAAGTGAGAGCTGCACAATCAGTGATTACGGTAAAATGTGTACCTTCAACATATCTTCTAAATTTCTCGATGCCAAAGATAACGCCCAATAATTCTCGTTCGGTAGCTGAGTATTTTTGTTCGGCAGAAGTTAAGGCGCGACTTGCATAAGCGATTGGATGCTCTAAACCATTGCTCACCTGGAACAACATTGCACCTAAACCAGTAAGTGAGGCATCGGTTTGTATAAAAAAAATTTCATCAAAATTGGGTGAAATTAAGATAGGTGCTGAAGTGATTAACGTTTTAATTTGTTCGAAAGCCTGTTGAGATTCTAAATTCCACTCAATAGTTTGGGATTTCTTTTTATTTTTAATTAAAGCGGTAATGGGTGCAGATATAGTTGAAAGGTTGGGTAGAAAGATGCGATAGTAGCTGATCATTCCAATTAAACTTTTGATTTCGGTAACAGTTTTAGGTGTTTTGAATTTAGTAATAGCGTCGACTTTAGCAGGATCTGCTCCTAGGCCAGTTCTATCGATCATAAAACTAAGAAATGTAGGGGACGAACAACAAAATTGACACTTTTCCCAGTTTATCTTAAAACCTGCTGCGTTTAAGCGTTCTGCAACCTCATTTAATGTGGCGATATGTTCATCAAAGGAACTTGAGATAACTAAAATATCATCCAAAAATACAAAGGCACGTTCCTGATGTAAGATAGGACCTAACGTTTGATCCATAGTACGTTGTAGGGTTTGTGGTGCGTTACAGAGACCAAATGGCAAAAAATTATACTCGTAAAGACCTCGGCCTGGAACACAAAAAGCAGTTTTTTGACGAGAAGATAGGTCGAGAGGTATCTGATAAAAAGCTTGTCTAAGATCGATAGATGAGATAAATTTTGCGTTTCGAAGCCGGTTTAAAATAGAGTCAGTTCTTGGTAAAGGATAAGCATCAGAAACAGTCACGGAATTCACCTTTCTGCCATCAAAACAAACACGCCATTCGTCATTCTTCTTACGAACTAATAATACGGGAGACGTCCAGGGTGAATTTGAGGGAGAGATAACACCAGATTCTAACATTTTATTTATTTCAGCATGCAAATGCTTTTGTAATGCAGGCGATAACGGATATTGACGTTGCTTAGAAAGGAGAGCATCACCTGTAGAGATAATGTGTTGCAGTAGTAACGCAACCAAGTTCAGAGGTATTTAGTTTACGAAATTTGTCAATTGTAGAAATAAGAATTACATTTTGAGAATCGTTAAGAGAAATTTTATTAGATATTCCTGCAGATGCACAGGAATTTGTTTTGAGGGAAGTTTGCCAAGAAAAATCTTGAAAGTAAAGCGACAAATTAAAAAGTTTACAGAAATCTACTCCCAGTAAAAATGGGTAAGCTAATGCAGGCACGATCAAAATTGGAACGTCACGTTCAAGTAATTCTACTAGAATTTTTAGTTTAAGGGAACCCGTTACATATATTTGATATCGTCAGCTAAATTTATGGAAGTTTTTTCGGGAACAAATTGAATTTTAATATTTTGTTTAGATAATTGATGTAAACCTTTGTTATTTATAAGGGAGCATGAGGAGCCTGTGTCCAATAAAGCTATTACATTTAAGGAACCAATCGAGATAGATAAGTGTGGACGATTATCAAAGGGTTTCTTAACAAGTTGTAAAGCGGCAGACTTTTTATGGTAAAAGGAATTAACGGTTTGTAGCCAATTAGACCACTCTGATGGAGTAGTATAACATAATTCTTCTAATGAAGGTAAGGCATTTTGTACATTGACAGTAGCGATATTATTGTTAGATAAATTTAATAACGGTACAGCGTTAGAGGTAGTTTTATGGTTTAATTTTATTGACGTCTGGGTCCGTTGAATGATTGGTGTTGAGGACGATTTTGATTCCTTGAGATATTCACGCCCTGAGTTGGAATATCTCGACGCGAGTTTCCCGATACATTAGGATTACAATTCGTGCAGTTAGATTTATAGATATTTGCGCGACCACAACCATAACAAAAAATATTTTTGGGGTATGTGCAGACATTATAGTTATGTCCACTTCTCTTACAGTTCCAACAGGTAAGTGAGTTATTTGTTACGGTAGAAGGAACATTAAGGGTAGATACTTTATGAGAAGCTCGAACTTGACAAGCTAAATCGGATTCTAAAAAGCCAGATTGTTTATCTGGTGGAGGACGGTATTTATCAACTCTTAACTTTACTTCCTGAAAAGAACGACATAAATCTTTAAAGTGGGCTAAGGAAGAAATGTGTTGTAACGCCAGACGTTCAGAAAAATAAGGATTTAAATTTCTAAGTAACTGATCGATAATTTCAGATTCTGAAGGTTTATTATCGAGTATACTATATAAGGCTTCTATTGAGGTAATAAAGGAAACAATATTTTTGTTAGGTCCTTGGGTTCGATTTTGTATCTCGTTCCAAAGGTCGGTAATATAACCATGCGGAAGAAAATCTCGTTTTAAGCACGCAACTAATTCCTCCCAGGTAGAAATTTGATCTCGAATGTTTCGGTACCAGATCAACGCGGAATCGGAAAACAATTCACCTGCTGAAACAAATAAATCCTTATCGGTACACTGCCGAGAAATTTTAAAATCGTTAATTCTGTCGAGGAAAGACAATAAAGAGATTTGAGGGTCGAACCCTTGAAAAGTTAGACCCCATTTGTAAACAGGTATTGATTTCCCTAATGGTTGAGCTTGGGCAAGTACGAGATTTGATAACGGTAGCGATATATCTGTGTTTGCGTTTGGGTTGAGTCTCTCAAGAACAATCCCTTCAAGTAATAATATTTCTGACAGAAAAGTTTGTTTAGCTAGGTTCGCTTGTTCATCGTCATATAAGGACAATAATTCTATACGCTGTTTGACATGGGTTATTCTCGAAACTAAGCGTTTTAGCTCGATATCACTGGGGCCAGGATCTATTCTATTTATTATACTAGTTATATCGTCTAAAGACAGTTTAATTTTAGATACGTTGTGAGGCCAATCGGAAACAATTTTCTTTAAAATAGGGCCGCCTTTCATTTCCTGGGCTAAAATGGCTCTAAGTTGTAATCGTCTATCATTTTGATTAGGGGCAGGGGTAATATTTCTACACTCAATCTCGTAAATCAGCTCCAAGGACTTAAGGTGTGAAATATTCATCTTGAATAGAATATTTGAGACACAATATATAGCAGATATACAATAGTGAAGTAATTCAGAAGATACTAAAAGGTATAGGTAACCAAGTCAGCACGATAAATGTAGTTAAGGTAAAAATTTCTTATAAAAAGCATTCGTAAGGTATAATATTCAAATTCAATCACGGCAAATATATAAATCACCCAAAAACACGTTTAGAATTATAAGAGGGCAAGACCAGTGTTGAACAAAAGAAATATATCATTGATAAACTACAAAAGGACACTCCAAATTATAAAAAAGGTAGGTAATGTGTTATTTAACAAATGCAACAAGATCCCGTTAGTCTAGCGTTTTAAAAAAAGGATATTTTAAAGCTCAAATCGTTACGTTATGTGCTTTTAAACACAAGGTTTCTTGTAAAGGTAATTTGAATATCATTAATTAAACAGGTAAATTACTAAAAGACACCCCCAAACTATTAACACACCAGACAGTGTTGATTTACGGTTTCAAAACAGTTTTTAAAGTCGAAAAAACAGACAAGGGTTATGTTTTAATCTAATATAAAGTAGATAATTTCATAATAAACCGTGTTTAAGGAATGAAATTACTTGAATGCTTATTTATTTATGTGTACTCACGTGTAAAAAGTAGGGTTAAGTGATTGATCCTTCCTAAAAACTTATATTTGCATCTAAAAACAAACTAATCACATATTTCAAATAATTTAAGTTATACATGACACTGCATTTTAAATTATTAGAAAATTAATTATAATGATTTTAATGAACAATTTTTCGGACCAACGTTATACATTGTAATCAGCTGACATGTCATTTCTGAAAAATCTCTGCGGAATTTGCAAGATACCAACCTAAAATTTAAGGTCAACAGATATATTAAAGAATATAGATAGTTATCTTTGTTAATTTTTTTTAAATGAAAAAGCTATAAATAATATTAGTTAAAACACTATATAGCCATAAAAGGAATCATACAACCTAAAAAACACGTTGGACGGCAATTCTTACACTTTAAAAAGTTCATAAATACAACTCCGCAAGCGCGGTTTACTAGACACAACGGCAGTTGGTAACGCTAATCTTTGTACAGATTTTGGCGCGCCCATTTGTCAATGACGTCACACAATGCACAAATTAAGTGCGCAATTACGCAATAAATAAATGTTCGAAATGCAGTATAACAATCAAGGCACTTACCTAAATAGGTACAGCTTCCTTCCGGTTAAATATAGATGTCGTCAGCACGTCCATCAGGGCTGCTGATGGCCCCTTTTAAGGCAATTACGGAGGGTACACCTTCCAAATGGCTGGAGCCCCCTTTAAGATAGTTTACAGATGGTGACTGCTCCGGTGCTGTTGGCGGAGCATGGCCTCCAATTTGTTCCCGGGGTCGTGGACTCGGTTCGCCCTAGGCGGCTTTAAATTGTCTCCTACCTATGTAGGGAATCAACAAGGAAAACCAGGTATAGGGGCGACAAACAGTTAAGCAAGGCAAGGAAATCTACATAGATAAAGATAAAGGCACGATACGATACCTGAACAAAACCGCTCTTCACGAAGGTCAGAGGCAAAAAGCCTCGTTACAGAGCCCATCGGAAAAAAACCCACTTTTCTGTCCTTTCACGCGTCGGCGCGAAATTATTCGCTCAACCCACTTTTGACGTGACGGAAATACGCGCACCGAATCTTTTGAATTTTAAGGCGCGAAACTTCCGCACATCAAAGCTAAAACTAGGGAATGTTTAGTGCCAATTTATTGGCACGTAACTATACATATATATATAGATATATATATATATATATATGCATGTTTGTATATATTGCTATGTACTAACTGGAACTCTCGAACCCTGTCGTTGTGCCGTCCAATAAATACTTGAAATGATAACGCCGTACTCGGTGTTAATGGCGTTTTCTACTTATAACTCGACCTCTCTGTGTTTTCCTAATCAAATTACACTCCCACTAATTTTATTATTCTGCCACGGCTAGCTTTTATTTGGATTATAAAATGAAATTAATTAATTCCATATAATGAAAAGAAATATTATGTACAGGTTTTGAAAATTATTAAAATACACTTTTCAATCAATCAATATTGTAAGTCATATTTATTTCAAAAATCATATGCTTTGCAATCAATCCAAAGTCACCAAAAACTACACTTTTTATGAAAGAAGCCTGGAACGTTCAAAAGCCCTTTATTATATTACGTACTATCAACGTATGCAAAGTTCGTTGCTGACTCTGTTACACTAGTATATCTTAATTAGACAAATTCAATGTTCAAATTCAAATAGAAAAAAATGTCTTAAAACTAAAAAGATCTAACCTGCTCTGCTTACTTCATGCTTCTTTATTAATTCTCATAAATTATCGACGCTTTAAAATAGTATACCATCAATTAGAATTTTCCATGCATTATTATACCATCCATTTGGATCATTAACATCGTATTCAAAATTATTCTCCACCAATTCGGAATTATTATATACCCATTTGAAATATTATCTATCCACTCGCTTTATTATACACCCATTTGTATTAATGTCTTCAGACTTAGATTATTATACTCCCTCAAATTATTCTCACCAGTTTCAGAATTATTGTCGTCAGCCTCCGATTGTTATACCCCATGAATTACTCTCACCAGCCTCAGAATATTATACTCCCTCGAATTATTGTCACAAGTCTCAGATTATTCAACACCCATGAATTTATTGTCACCAGCCTCAGAAGCCTTATTATTATCTTATTAGTTTAAATAAATTCCCCAAATTCTACTTACGTTAATCGACAATAGAAATTTTCATATTCGTAGCCCTATCTGTCACTATACAATTTCACTATTAAAATATTATTATTACGCGTTACTCTTAGATTCAGAGTAACGCAACTTGGCCTTGTTGAGTTAAAACTGAGCTCCGTTATCATTGCTCGCTGTTAATATATCGGTTGATCCCCCTTTGTATGTGGGCTTGGCTTACAAGTCCGTCGCTAATCTTAACTAATGAGGTCTTTGTACTTCCTACACTTAAAGTGGTTTTCTTATGTAACATTCTTGGCTTTTCGAGTAATGGTTGTTTGCTACAGATGCTTCGTTATCAGACCATGCGGTGTTTTGAGTAAATAATCGCTTTTCCATATTATACTAAAATACCTGATGCAATTTGAATTTCGATTTTCATGTATGTTTATTTATTTACGCATCTTTGACTACCTTTACTTATCAAAAAATGTCGATTGTTTCTACGCACTTACACAAAGCTTCTTTAAGTTTTATCTCTTATCTCCGTATTATCATAACTGATTAGAATTCTTTTGAATGCGTGTTTAATTACCATTCCTCTAAATACGCGTGCTTCTACTGAAACATATCATTGTTTGCATTACTTAAAATTACTAAAGCTTTATATACCGCGTGTTAAATCTTTGTTATTCACCTAATGCATGAATTACCTATTTCTATTCTAAATATGCGTCCTATTGTTATAAGATGTGTTCATTTGCGTTGCTTAAAACTACTTATACTCTATATACAGGGTGTTAAATGCTTACTATTTACAAACTATCCCAATTACTCAATATTCTACTAAATAAATGCAGTTTTCTGCTTCCTATTATAATTTATGGTTCCAGTACAATCATTGCTATAAAATACACCCTTAAACAACTCCTTATCACAGCAATATATATATATATATATATATATATATATATATATGTTGATATGATAACGTGGTCACGAGAGGTCATTGAAGTCAAATTTTATGAAAAATTACCACCCAAACACACGAAAACGGGAAAAATTAAAATTTCACAATATTTAGTTTCTCTACTCTGTATAAATAAGCATACAGGGTTAGTATAAAGTCCCGGAACGATGAAATAACTTTTTTGTTTGAAGTGCATTTTTTTTGTAATTTTGTGTAGATATGTGGCTAAAATTAATGATTTTCTTTATGCCATATATAATGTTGTGTCACCCCTTGTTTAACTGGAAATACTTATTACTATTTTTTAAATGGAGCACTCATTATATTTTTACATTTTCGCATGCAGATTTAAAAACTACCTTTAGAAATATTAACATATTTTTTATTTTTAATAACCTATTACAAAAAATATTAATTAAAACTACCGATAATGCAAAATCAAGATTTTTTTAAAACTATTTGAAATTTTATTGACACTACAAAAAATGTTCAAATTGTACTCTGTTACAAACTTGACAGTGGTGTAATCAATCAATGAAATGTCTTAGTGAATCTTGCATCATTTGTGGCGTGATATGACTAATTTCTTCAACTATACTTTTTGTTAATTCTTGTAGATTAATTGATCGATTTTTATACACTTGCCATTTCAAGTTACACCACAAGAAAAATCAAGTGACGATAAATCTGGAAAACGGGCTGGTCATTCAATTGGTCCTCTGCGCACAATCCAGCATGCAGGAAATGTTTCGTTTAAATAATCACAAGCATAGCGGGCAAAATGTGGTGGAACTCCATCCTGTTGAAACCAAACATCATTTAGATTTGGAAAGAGAGCTGCAAGTGCTGGCACAATCTTGTTCTTCAATAAATTTAAATAGACGTCACCAATTAAATTTCCTCTAATGGAAAATGGCCCTATTATGTGGTTTCTAACCATACTATATCATACCGTTATTGGTAGTTTTTATTATTTTTTGTAATGTGTTCTTAATATGTTAATATTTCTGAAGGTAGTTTTTATTCTGCATTCGAAAATGTAAAAATATAAGTGTCTCATTAAAAAAAAGTGATAGGCATTTCTGGTTAAATAGGAAGTGACAAAAATTGAAAATGGCATAAATAAATTTATTAATTTTAGCCACATATTCGTACCTAATTTCAAAAAATTGCACGTCAAATAAAAAAGTTATTTGACCGTTCTGGGACTTCACTAACCCTGAATGAAAATAAACCTTTATTAATTATTAAATTCTGTGTATTGCATTTATTACAGAGTGAAAAAAATCATAAACTTAAAAAACCCAACTTTAAGCCGCGTGTAAATAATTCTTGAGAGACACCTTAAAACTAGCTCTTATTTTAAAATGTAAATACACAAGCCATTCATTTCTGAACAATTACTCCATAAATACTAAAAAATAGTTTAGATTTTAAGCTTTTTTTTTTAAAATATGCGAAACTAAAATCCATAGCCTGTTAGAATGCAAATCAATCATTAAGAATGCAATTGCAAGCTTTAGTCAATTATGTAATTGACTTCCATGTATAAAATAGTCACTAGAACATGTTTTCATTTGTCATGGAGACAAAATCTTATTGCATTTACAAAGCATAAAATCCTGTAAACTAAGAATAAGTCGCATGTACTTTTAAAATACGAGATAAATTCCGTGTATAGATATAACATTTAAATCCACTTTAAGTTTTAAATAAAACGCACTTCGAAATATTCGGTATTAATAAATGAATGCGTCATTTTACTAAGAAATGGTTTTAAAAGTCATTAATAGCAAATTTTCACAAAATCCACGATAACTATGAAACAGAAGGAGCGCGAACGCAGCATTCACTTACAAAGCAGCAGCGGTACATAATTAAAGCAGAATTAAAAAAGTTGACTTTATCATCTATGGAATGGAGTTTGTCGATATAATTCCAGAGTATTCTGTTTGCGTCACTAGCAAATACGTTTGTGGTAAGAAATCGAAAATCACGGAATGTAATTGATTTTGACCACAGTTTTATAATTTCACAATTAAGGTAGCAGTACACAAGACAAAGATCTGATAAATTTTCATTATCCAGAGTTCCATATTCAAAAAGATTCACATTGTTTCTGACAAAATTACATTGATTAAGGTGGGTGAGGAGTTAGTTATTCTAGCCGGTTCACTAATAATTTGACGTAAATTGAAGGATTGCAGAATGTTATTGAAGTACGTTCATTTATGGTTAGCTATCAAAAAGTTCACATTAGCGTCTCCAGTTATTACCACTTCATTAACCATACAGCTAGATTTGCCAATGTAATTTCTAGATTTATTGTAGGTGGTTATAGGTACGTTTGGAGATTTATAAATAACACCAACAACGATTTTAAGTTTGTTAACAGCAACACATATCCAAAGTGGTTCCAGTTATGTGTTTAAAAGATAGTCAGTAGCGAGAGCACGAAATCTCAAATTCTGTTTAACATAGAAAGCAACTTTTTCACCTCTGTCAATACGATTAACATGCAAAAGTTTCCAACTGGGTATACCAATACAGTCCGAGGGAATGTCAGGAGTTAACCATGCAATAATGTAATAATAAAAAAATTGAGATTTTCAATATAATCAATAAACTAACTAAAGTTAGATAGTAAAGAGCAAATATTGAGATGGCATACTGACATTTTCTAATCATGAAATATGGTTCTACGTCCAGGAGCTTATCTTGCTAAAAAATGTTCTGCATTTAAGGAATAGTGATCTGTATTTTTTTTGTCCCCTTTTTTTTTGTAGACAGGACCATTTCTATTCCAAACTGCATGCTCAATATCAAAGTACAGTTTTTGATTCTTTACCATAGTAATGCAGTTAACACATCTATATTTAGTTACTTAACAATTAGTATATTTGTGATTGCTAGCACATTTAGGACATATTAGATATTGGATACATTTTTGTTGGCTTTATGATTGAAGCCATTACACTCATAACATCGCATTAAATTGACATCTTAATAAACATTACATCTATCCTAACCTACATTCAGATTCCGTTATTTCATAATTTGAAAAATGATTTATCAGCGGTTTCGAGTTTTATGGGTCGTTTATTGCCTGTTTGTGTAATTATTCAATTTTATTTACCACTTTAAGATTAACATTGTCTTCTAGTATGTCGTTTTGTGTTTTTAAAGTTGCCAATAATTTGTCTTCATTTCATTTTTCAAGTTCTGTAACCATTATTGTTGGCATTGTTTTTTTTAGTACACTGATTACAATGTTTTCACCTAATTTATTAACAGCTTCAGTTCTTAATTTATCAGATTTACTTGAATTTTTACATGCCACTATGATGCATCTTTTAGATGCTTTACATATTTCTGTGAAGGCTATATTACTAGGTTCAACTTGAGACTGAATTGCTTAGTTATATCAGAATTTTGCACTATATCTTTTGGTCTTATAACAACAGATTATTTATTTTGTTTTTGTGTACTGCTAAGCTGATATAATTCAATTCTGATTGTTGTTTTATTTCTCTAGTTGCCTTAATTTCTGCATCCAGTACTCTGTTGAAGGTACACTCATAGGTATTTAACCTATTCCCTAGGGAATGCATGGTACTTATCACATCATTAAAATTGAATAATAAAATTTTAGAACACGCTTTTTAAGTTACATGCACTTAATTTTAGATGAGAACACCCCAGAGCAATTATTACAAATCCAGTTATTACAGCCGTCACATTAAAAACCAGACTTCTGGTCATCAGGTTCTGTGCATTTTCTCATGTTAGTATTGCATATTCAAATTCACTTCCTCTTTAATCAATGAGTAGTATCAGGGCAACTAATGACAATTAATTTTTGGACATAGGCTTATTTGAGTATAATGCTTGCTGTTTTAATCGAATTAAGGCTCGTTTAATCATAGTAGAAAAGGTCAAAGGTATAGGAGGAATTTTAGTCAATAAATAAATTTTGGAGATTATTCAGGACAATTAAAAATTGACTTTCCGTTTTTTACGCTATGAGGCAGGTTCACATTCTACCAGACATAAAATGAAATTAAAAATTTGCCTGTTGTCAGAATGAGGCTTGCTGATTAGAGTCCCGCTTGGCTGATTTTGCTTTCACAATGAAATCTTCGCCAATAATCTAAACATATCTCTCAAAGATTTCATGGATGATTTTCCAATTTTTACGAAAGAAAGGACTATTTTACGTGTAAAAATACAAAATAAAAAACAAATGAAATTCCTAGGAAACAACCAAAAAAACTAAGCAAGCTGTGCTAGTTCTAAAAAAAGAGGTCTAGATTCATAGGTAGGAGGAAGTCACAGTTCCAAAAGAGTTTACGAGGCACTTAGGCGGAGGTACTGTCCTAGAATTGGTGTACACATTTACATTACATATTGCAATAATATTTTGTGAATATTTATTGAGTTCAAAGGTAATCAAGAGTTGAATATATTTCTAACTGTGATGTACAGCTAGTAAACGATCACCCTTTTAGGAAAAGTTTTTATGCTAATAGGTTTTAACCAATCTGTTATATTTTTAATTATTTAATACAGGCTAAGGTATGAACAAAGATGCACTAAAACGTAAACAAGAATTAATTTGGAGAAGAGAATATAGTAAAAAACTGCAGCAATTAAAAGAAGGAAAATTAATTCCAGAAAAATAATTTTTGCCAATTACAATAAACTATCGACTATTACCAATACATCAAATGGAGACAGCATGATAAAAAAGAACAAATTTAAAAGAAACCATATTTCCAGGCATCTCCAAAGTAGAAACTCGGTTATATGGAAGTAACTTAAATTTTACTGAAGCACGAGTTATTGCAGAGCATATACTGAATTATAATAGTGATAGTGAGGTTGCATCTGATATTAATCGTAACAATTTGCTGATTCGCCATATGTGGTAAATTATCCTAATCAACTGAACCTTTTACCACAAGAATATCTGTATAATAGTTAAACACGTTAAGAACAAGTATGATTATAAGTGCGG
>JARFIW010000435.1:0-42678 GCA_036346225.1 Platerodrilus igneus | reverse complement strand
CATCCAATGTTGAGTATCCAGAAAACCTACACGAACAGCACAACGATTTACCGTTTTGTCCACAGACCATGGTACCCCCAACACCATCCTCCAAGACTCCGAAGCTACTCGCCACTTTGCTCAACAAGAGTCATTACATTATACATTACAGAAACCTGCATCAGGCGCTACGTAATGGTCTTAGACTCACCGGTATCCATCGAGTATTGGAATTCGACCAATCGCCTTGGTTAAAGCCCTACATCGATTTGAACACCACCCTTAGGACATCCTCTAGAAATGCGTTTGAAAAAGACTTTTTTAAATTAATGAATAACGCAGTCTTTGGAAAAACGATGGAGAATGTCGACAAGAGGGTGGATGTGAAGATCGTGCCCCGGTGGGGACACGATGGACAAAAATTGTGCGCGAGTGGACTTATCGCCCGCCCGAACTTTAACAGTAGTTTAGTGCTAGGAGAGGATTTGGTTATTATACAGATGGATAGGGTAAAAGTCACGTACAACAAGCCTATATATGCAGGTTTTCAGTTTTAGATATTTCAAAGACCCTCATGTATGATTTTCATTATAACACCATGAAACATTTGTATGGAGCCAAACTCTCACTACTTTACACAGACACTGACTCTTTAGTGTATAGTATAGAAACAAAAGACTTGTATAGTGATATTAGTGCAAACATTAACAATTTCGACACTAGTGACTACCCTCGAGACAACAAATACAATATGCCTCTTGTGAACAAAAAGATCCCCGGCAAGTTTAAAGACGAGTTCAACGGCGGCTTGGTGTTACAATTTGTTGGGACTAGGGCCAAGTCGTATTGCATCATTAGTGAGAAGCACACGATTAAAAAGATCAAGGGGGTATCGCGTGGTGTGGTGGCGGAGATTAGTGTGGATAGTTTTAAGGACATTGTGCATAATAATTCTGGTGCCCTTATGCATAGCATGGTATGTATTCGGAGTAAAAAACACGATTTGTACACCCAATTAATTAATAAAATTAGTTTATCGGCAGAAGATGATAAAAGGTACGTCATCCCTGGCAGTACTTCCACATATGCATGGGGGCATAAGGATATTAGATAGTTGTTTATATTTGTATTTATTTTAGCGTATATATATAGTATGTAAGTTAGTTATAAGCATATCTACCCTCCCCCATCCTTAAAATTTCCTTCATTCCCGGCGATATGTGTTTACCTCCACGTGGTCTCGCCGGACGGTAAAACATATTGTTGGATTAACAACAATATGTCTTATTGACTGAAAACACGTTTTCTCTCTTTTACTTTAATCTCTTTTTATTACAGGGCTATTTAAACAACCCATTAATCTCTTTTTTGTTACAGGTTAAACTACTTGGATTCGACTAAACACAGGAAATAATGTTATACTTTGTAAAATTGTATTCTATAAGTTTATTAAACTGTAAATTGGATAAAATAAATTATTAGACTTTTGTGTTCTTATTTTCTTTTGTGTTGGTTAAAGGACTGTAGATGTTGAAAAGGAGAGGTGATTAGGAATTGATCTTGGTACAAAATCTTAAAATGGGGTAGCTCCCTTGGGGGTGATGATATCTGAAAAATTCCTAAAGATTCGGGTAGCTGAGAAAATTCTAATATTGATTGATACCAAACAAGATGGGTTTATCTCAAAAGATGCATTGGTTATACAAATAAAACTATTTGGTTCAGATGAAAGATAAAAAAATGGCTAGTCGAAGAAAACTTTTTGGTTCAGATGTGGGAGGAAATGAGGATGCTCATTTATCTCGAAAGATGAAAAATTTAAGATATATTTATCTCGAAAGATGAAAAATGGTTAGTCGAAGAAAACTTTTTGGTCCAGATGAGTGAGGAAATGAGGGATTCTGGAGGAAATGAGGTCACAGTCGCCCCAATTATACTCTACTTACAATATAATCATCATCATGAGGTTTTCAGTACTGAACTGGTTAGACACGTACATCCATTGTTTCCTATTCTGACTAACCTACACATTTCCCTAAAATTCCCACAGCCTGCATCTTTCACCAACTGCGTGCAATAGTCTAATCGAGGTCTACTTCTACGCCTCCTGTTTCCTATTTTTGCTTGTAATATATCCAGCACTAATCCCCAGATGCCTTAGAATGTGACATGTCCTTCTATTTCTCCTAATCTTTGTAATCCACAGATGTCTTTCTTCCCCTACTATTTCTAGAACCTCTTTGTCTGTGCATGCTCTCATCCTCATACATTTAAAGCACCTCATTTCAAAACGCTTCTACCTTTTTACTGTCTGCTTCTCCAACTGTTCCTATTTTATAGCCGTACAGTGCTACGCCACACATACGATTCAACAATTTTTTCCTTGTTACAATAATATAATTCTAATATTCTCTACACTTGGCACTCATATGCTTGCGTTTTTTACGCGATTTCTAAAAAAATTGTATCGTGAAATAATCGTCATAAAAATATTTGGTATTAGTTTATTAAAGTGGATCAAGTGCCCTGTAGGGTTCGGCGCCCCGTCTGGTTGATGCCTCATTGTATTTCCATTCCTGCCACCCCGATTTCTACGCCCCTGGTGAACAGAATTACGCCAAAAATACATATAGAGATTCAGATGGAAGATGTATTGTCAGTATTCTCTTTAAAAGGTCTATTGAATTCTCATAAAGAACTCATGGATCTTAACGATTTAGATATTCCTCGCAATGTCTTATGTCCAAGACTTATTGATATTCAACTACTTGGTTCTTGCGACACTTCAATTCGTGATTACGGTCCCTGCATATACCTTCGCTCTATGGATTGGGGTAACTATGCTCAGAATCATTTATTATGATACCCAACGAATAGTTGTTCCCCTTAAACCTATAGTTGTGCTAAAACTCGAGTTTCGTGAAGCATGACTTATTGATAAGCTTGAAAATCATGTTCTGACAGCTTTGTGTTTAGGAATCTCAAATTGTGTCTTATGATCTGACTCCACAAATGTTCTGGAATGCTTAAAATCTAGTCTAAACATGTTAAGAACCTTTGTTTGAAATAGAGTTGCAGATATTCAAGAACTGTTGCCAGATGCCGTGTGGTGTCACGTGCCCGCTAAGTCAAATCCTGCCGACTTATTTTCTTGAGGAATCACCCCCAATCGTTTATAATTATATATCTTTGCTGGCATGACCCTTCCTGGTTTGTTAAAGAGCCTAGTTCTTGACCTATATCTAGTTCTTTTATCCCAGAGCGGCTAAATCTAAAAAGACAGCCTCAATGTTTGTTGGTTATCGCCCCATCATTTGGTTTTACAGGTTTGTATAATCTTAGTCGCCCCTTATACCAAAGGAAATTCAAAAATCACTATTTACGTTAATAAAAACCACCCAAGCAGAATACTTTGCAGACAAGCTTAAGCAACCTTTGGAAAATAAACCAATGAAATCATCCTCGTCCTTATTACGTTTTAGTCTCTTTATAGACTCTGATGAAATCATTTATGTTAGAGGTAGTCTCCAAGTTTCGCAGTTTTCATACGACAAAAATTATCCAATTCTTATTTCAGGAAAACATCATTTGCCAAAACCTATTGTGGAACGTAAACATGTTAGTTTATTATACGCTGGTCCTCGGTTGTTACTGTTACTCTTATATGGACCTTTTTGGATCAATTCAGACCGAAATTTGGTCAAACTAGTGTGTCATAAATGAGTTACGTTTTCGTTTTCTCCCTAAATTAACGCAGCCTATTATGGGCAATTTAGTTTCCGCCCAAGTTAAATCTTCATATCCCTTTAAAGTTGCAGGCCTCGACTATTCTGGCTCTGTGTTAATAAAAGATGGCAAAGGTCGTGGTTGTAAAATTTCAAAAAATTGCTATTGTGTTTATATATGTTTCTCCACTAAAGCTGTTCACCTCAAGCTAGCGACAGATTTATCTACAGAATTATTTCGGTTTTCGTTTCGCAGATTTGTAGCTCATCGCAGCAAGTTTCTCCATATGCACTCTGACAATGTTACATATTTTATCGTTGTAAACTCAGAACTTCGTGAGCTTTAAAATTTTCTAAAAATTCAATACGGCATATTCCTGAAGCTGGATTGCGTAAAGTAGTCACTTGGCATTTTATACCCCACATAGTCCCTATTTTGGTGTTTTATCGGAAGTAAGCGTTAAGTCAGTAAATTTCAACTTATACATGTCATGGATAACAAAAAGTTGACATTGTTTTTGCAGGTAGAGGCTACCTTAGATTCAAGACGTTTATGTCCCTTTTCATCCGATCCTAATGATTTGAAACCCTTACACCCTCATATTTCCTGGTTGTTGGAAGACCTTTAACATCATTAACCAATCCCTACGTAACTGCCATTTCAGATTTGTGATTATCTACCTTTTAGAGCAGATAAACCAACACATATGGGCTCGATAGAGCAATGAATATATTTCACAGCTTCGGCAACGCCAGACGTAGTAAAAACAACACTCAGATCTATCAGAAGGGATGCTGTTTTCATAAAGGAGGGTAATTCGCCTACTATGCGATGGAAACTAGGTAGAATGGTAGAGGTACATCCTGGATCTCATGGTGTCACTCGTGTGGCATCAGTAAGGACTTCTACGGGAGTTGTAGTTTACTCGTTTACAAAATTGTGCTCTTTACCTGTTCACCTTTCGATGAATGACAAATAGTATCGCGTGTCGCGTAGTGCTGGTTGAACTATTTGTATTTTGTTACCTGTACTTACAGGTATATAGCAATCTAAGTAATGTTTTATGTTTAATTTTGTATTCTTCTTAATCTTCTTTGGGGATTAAACCACTCATAGTTTTTAAAATTATCTTTATTTACGTTTCGATCCATGACCTAGGATCGTTTTCAAAATAATAAAAACTTCAAGCTTGACATTTATGACATAAATTGAAGGTGACTTTGATTTGTTGATGTTCGAAATATTTGGTTTGAGTACACTAAAAAAATTTTTAAAGTTTAAATGAATGATTGCCTTCAATTTGTGTTACGGCCTGGGACCGACTTTTTTTAGGTAGCCAATACGCTTAACGTAAAATCAGCTGATTAATTTTTATTGGTAAATTTTATATAAATTCAATAACTTGGGAATTGGACAACATTTTTTAACATGTTTATATTTATACAATTGAGAGGATGGTTATTAAAGAAGTGTGCGATTGTATTATTAAAAGGCTTAAGTAGTCATTTTTTATATTTATTTTGAAGGGGAAAATTATTATGATTTAGGCTACCTCTTTGGTAGATTTTAACATGGTTCTGAGGCGACCTTATGGCGGGTTTACACTTGTCAGATATCAATGTTGTTCTATGAAGGTTGTATATGGATCTGAGGCGACCCTATGGCGGGTTTACACTTGTCAGATACCAATACTGTTTAACGGAGATTGTATATGGTTGTGAGGTAACCCTATTGCGGGTTTACACTTGTCAGATACCAATGCTGTTTTACAGGGGTTGTTAATATGCTTCATCATCATCATCATTGGATCTTCATCTCAAAACTGGTTGGACACGTACCTGCACTTATTTATATTCTGAGCTAGTTTACATAGTTCTCTGAAATTCTCACACAGCATGTATATAGCTCGTTTCCTTTCTATTGTTTTCTAATTTTATGTCTTATTTCACCGAGATTCAGTGAAGGGGGTTAAGCAACCTGTGGCTACCAAAATCCCCCAACACTTAGATATTTGTCGAAAAAATGGTTTTCTAGTTAATATGCTTATTGTTATATAATTAGTTATTGTATGTATAAATAGAAATCATGTATGTAGGCTGTATTTCATGTTAATATCGCAAGGAAAACCCAGGAAAAACTTGCAATGCTACCTAGATATTGTGGGCATTTGATTTTCATTTGTTATTTCTTTTAGTAATGGAATCCATTGTTTACTGAAAGTTACGGATTCGTTTGCAACGCAGTTATTTTTATGTAAGGTTATATAAGCAGCTTCTTTGATTTTGCGTTTTTGGTGGTTTTCTTCTTTGTCGATAATTTTTGCGTCCTCCCATTTTATTTTATGACTGGAGTCCCATGCATGTTGGCAAATCATGGATTTTTCAAATTTTCTATTTTTTATATATGATTTATGTTCTTTTAATCGAACTTCAAATGGTCTGGAACTTTCCCCTATATAAAACTTATTACATTGGCACGGTAACGCAATACAAAGTTCAAAAAATTGTATCTACAAAATACAATTTCCAATGATGATGATGATGAAGCATATTAACAACCACTGTAAAACAGCATTGGTATCTGACAAGTGTAAACCCGCAATAGGGTTACCTCACAACCATATACAATCTCCGTTAATCAGTATTGGTATCTGACAAGTGTAAACCCGCCATAGGGTCGCCTCAGATCCATATACAACCTTCATAAAACAACATTGATATCTGTCAAGTGTAAAACCGCCATAAGGTCGCCTCAGAACCATGTTAAAATCTACCAAAGAGGTAGCCTAAATCATAATAATTTTCCCCTTCAAAATAAATATAAAAAAACGACTACTTAAGCCTTTTAATAATACAATCGCACACTTCTTTAATAACCATCCTCTAAATTGTATAAATAGAAACATGTTAAAAAATGTTGTCCAATTCCCAAGTTATTGAATTTATATAAAATTCACCAATAAAAATTAATCAGCTGATTTCACGTTAAGCGTATTGGCTACCTAAAAAAAGTCGGTCCCAGGCCGTAACACAAATTGAAGGCAATCATTCATTTAAACTTTAAAAAATTTTTCTTAGTGTACTCAAACCAAATATTTCGAACATCAATAAATCAAAGTCACCTTCAATTTATGTCATAAATGTCAAACTTGAAGTTTTTATTATTTTGATAACGATCCTAGGTCATGGATCGAAACGTTAATAAAGATAATTTTAAAAACTATGAGTGGTTTAATCCCCAAAGAAGATTAAGAAGAATACTAAACAAACCACAACAAACATACAGGGAGTGCTTAATTTTGTATTTCATTACCTCTAGTATCTGGTGTAACTTCTTTTGTTTTTCCTAATTACAAAATTTTAAAAAATTTGCAATGCGTGTGGTAATGTTAAATATTCATTATATTATATAAAATTATCAGATGGACCACTGCATGTATTTGTCCCCTTCAGTTATGTATCCCGAATAGAAAGGTATTTTTTAACACCAGAAAGGCCAATAAAACATTTAAAATTAAACCCTCAGGAGAACCACAAGCCCATTTGCGTCAACTTTGTTTATAAATTAATGTTTGTACTTATATTTAATGTGATTAATGGCAGTACTTTATTTGTTCGTTCCCTATTCATGTGTATTGCAAAGGCTTAATTTGTGATTTAAGTTTTATTGCACATAGTATTCAAACTACAGTCCACGTTCATTCATAGAAGACTGCCCCTACATTTGATTTTCCAATGCCCCACCTGAAGGTACTACATCGGCCAGGAAGCGAGTTTTTTTTACCTGGAAGATTTGGAATTTTGCCGAACGCTTGCTGTTACAAGCAAGCAATCCGAGACCTTGGACATAGTAGTCATACGCATACCTTCATACACTGTAACGGGCATTTTTAATAGCTTAACATTTTACGCTTTTTCCCAATTCGTAAATACTTCAGAATATAACGTGCATTTATAATAGCTTAACATTTTACGCTTTTCCCAATTAGTAAATACATTTCTGTAACTGCTATTTCTATATTTGATTTTCAATTAATAAATAAATTGCAAGGAACGAATTTTAAATAGGATTATTTGTAAATTACTTTCCAACTTATCGAAAATGATAAACAGCTCGTAATTATTTAATAGATAGAATGGCTGCATTCATTTTATTGGATGTTCCTTATGTTATTAACAAGTTTAGATAATAGACGATAAAAGGTTGGAATAGCAACGAGTTCATATAAACAGATTAGAGAGGAGTTGTAGTTTGTGTTTTGTTCCGATAATTACGTTAAAAATGCTGTTTGCTTTTTGCTTTGAAAGAGTGTAGTTCTGTTGGCGATTGAAATAGTATGTTTTATAGGCGAACGTGTTTTATCGACGCACGTGTGTTTTAAGGTCATTGACTGACGGTTTTACTGATACGCGTAGCTTTACTAATTGTTTTTTTGTTGCTTTTCTGTTGGAAATAAGAGTAGTTGTAGTTTGATTCCTAGATATTAATTACGTAAAAAGTACTGTTTCCTTGTTGCTTTAAAAATAGTGAGAATTAATGCGGGATAAGTTTACTAATTGTGTTTTTAGTTGTCTTTCTTGTGAAATGAAAAGTTGTATATTAACTGTAGCAGCGTAGTTCTGTTTACCATTTGAAGGAAATATGCTTGATGTGTAACGTGTTTGACGTGCTTGTTTACGGAACACGGACAGTTTTAGTGATACGTGTTGCTTTACTAATTGTGTTTTTTTGTGGCGTTGTCCTTTTCTTATTTGAGTAGTTCATACTTTGGGATTATCCAAATACAGTTGATACTGTAGTTTCTGAATTTTCTAACCCCAAAGAATCTACAACAGATTTTTACTTGCGCAAATTTCGTTATTTGCGAAATATAACAGATTACCGGTTTACGAAGGTATTGGTTGGGGTTTCTAACTGCTTTTTTTTTGGATGTTTGTGAAGATAATATACATTTGGTCTCAGTTGAAATTAAACTAGTGCTACACAAATTTCGAAATTATTGCCTCAGGAAATAGAAGTAACAAGAAATTTATCAATGCTACATAGTTCCGTCGCGTGATGGTGTCTGCTGCTAACACTAGTGAAATGCGTAGGTGTGATTAGTGTAAAGTGTAAGAAATTCCATCAACACCCCCACAGTCAAGGGTGAAGTGCTTCGTTAGTGCAGGACATCGTTGAATCCCACACTTCAGTTGCAAGGAAGCGTTGCTGAAGGGCTTTTGTAAGTTGAACTATTTCCTACTGGTTATTACTTTAAATATCTATCCGTTGCTTTACCATATCTTTGTTGTTCTTATACCTTTTACAATAGACTTGCATGCTATTTTAAAACATAGAGAAAAAAAGAAAGAAAGAAACAATCAATACTACTGATTACTCATATCAATTGTGACTTACCTATTTATCTTTTGTTAACATTTTGTCTGATTTATGTTTAATTGGTGTGTGAGGAAACGTTTCTGCTACTCCCCAATATTACCTCACTTTGTGATAAAAATTGTTGTAATGCTTTTATCGTGATTACATTATATAGTTTATCTAAACAGTTTTATTTACATTCTACAAAGTACTGAATAACTTAGACTTTTCATTGCTGCTATGCTTATTCTTTTTTTTCAGGTTTGCTTAACTATTTTCTTGCAGGTATTGTCACTAACTCCTTACCGCCGCATACATTATCTGTCAGTCTGCTTTCTACAACCCCCCCTACTCTCCGATTGAGCCCGGTCATTTCTTTGACTTTCTTTGTGTTACGTAGCATAAATTTGGCGCCCAACGTGGCTGCCACGAAAAAAAAACGTAACAACACATTTCTATTATTATTCTCGCATTTGCTGTACAGAAAACGTACCGCTCCCCACGATTATTCTATCAACAGTACCAATTCTAACCTTCGGCGCACACGACGTTGACATTCTGTTCGAGTAAGAGTGCTCATTTTTCTTCAACAATTATATCCTTTTTTTCCTTATTCTTATTTAGATTGGCAACTTCGTTCTTCAAGCTACTGGATGTTATCTTTGGTAAGTGCACTTTTACTTATGTTTTTTCTTGTATTTTGCATGCCCTTTATTTACTTTAACAATCAATTCAATGATTGGTTAAATGTGACCAGAGCAAAGTATTTAGATCTAAAGGAACAATCTGCTTCTGCTACTACTTCCGAACCGAAACAGGTGGTTGCTTCCGATATTCTTTTAGCTTCGTGAAGCCACTTGAAATTCTAATTTTTCAGATCAAGTAGTCAACTGGTCCATTTTGAGAACCCTTTTCGTTAATCCTGTTGATACCAATTCAGCGTTACCTAAAGCCATTAAATTTATTTATCTTAGGTATCTAGTGAAAGGGGAAGCTTTAGCCATATCTCTGATTTCCAATTACTTTCAGAATTGTACGACAGAACTTGGCAAAAGCTCCTAGATCGATACGATCATCCTCGCAGGATAATCAATTTCTTTTTAAAAATTCTACAATATAAATTTAGTAATTGTGTTTCTAATTTTATTAACGGTCATTTCAATGCTGCAAGTTATGTGACAGCTCCAGATTTAATTGATCTAGCGAAGTTGATACTTTTTTCCTTGTGCTACCGCAATTTAAATTTCAAGACGCAAAAATGCGTTTGGCATGAAGGTAGTAGGCACTGTAATTTCAAGTTGCAAATAGCACTTTGAATTTTTGAACCTACAAAATAAAACTTCGGGGCCTCAAAAGAAATCTGAACACAATATTTCAATCTAAACTTAAATTCAACCCAAACAAATCACTGATTATCAAAAATAATTCGTCTTCTGCGAAGGGGAAATTAAAAATGTTGTCCTCTTGCTTTTATTGTGAAAGCGATCATAGAATCTACGAGTGCTTAAAATTTCGAGCAATAAATATTACGAATCATCACACTGCGGTTAAAAGGTGCTTTCTTTGTTTCAAGTGCCTAGGTAACCATAGAAGTATTTGCGCTTCTAACTGAAGATGTAATAATTGTTCTTCTCGTAGATATTATACTTTATTACACGGTTCTTTTGATTCACATGTTACTGTTAGTTCAAACAGTTCAAAGACTTCTGGAGGTACTGCTGCTAGCGTTCTTAAAGCAATATCTACTTGCAATGTTTGTAACACCTTTGATAATACTACAATAGTTCTATAAGGCACTATTCAAGCAAAAATTCTTGCTGTTAATAGCTATCTTCAGCCAGTGCGTTGTTTTAGATACTGGATCACAAATAAATGCAATTTCTGAAGAGTGCGTGCAACATTTGCGTCTTAAACGTTCATATGATTATCGTAAAATTATTGGAATTTGTAATAATTCCGCTTGTTCAAAAAGAATACTAAATTGCTTCCAATTTTCTAACTGTTCTGAAAAGCGGTTGAATTTTACTGCATCTATTTTTCCTGGAATTATGGGAAATATTCCTGGTCGTTCACTGCCTTTACAGTGTTTAAATAAATTCCCAAACCTAGAGCTAGCAGACCCTAATTCGCTCTTGTTGATCTACTTCTAGAAGCCGAAATATCTTCTGTAACCTTATCTTAGCCTGCTATTCGAACTATGTTTGGTTATATCCTGTAGGGAAAAGTTTCTGAGTTATTCAGCCCTTCTAACCCTATTTCTCTTTTGGAAACTTCCGAAATGTTAAATAAAGAAATCCAAAGATTGTGGGAGATTGAGGAAGTTAAAATGCCTCCTACCGTTCGTCCTGAAGTTACTTTTTTTGAAATGCACTTTTAGAAACACATACTCGCAATGATACAGGCCAATACGTAGTATTAGTACCGTTTAGGCATAGCGTCCCGGCTCTTGGGCCGTATAGTCACATTTCTTATAAAAGTGACGTCAATTTAGATGAGCGTTTATTTCGCTTTCCAGAAAATAAACAAGTTTATAACAAATTTCTTCAAAAACATTTTTTATTGGGGCACATGGAAATTTCAAATAGCCCATCCGACTATGTGCTGTCATACCATGCTGATAGCAAATTGAGCATTAGCACTACCAAACTTCATGTAGTGTTGAACAATTCTGCCTCTGATTCCTCGCGATTATCTCTTAACGATCAGTTATATCCCGGTCTTAAACTTCAAAGAAATTTGCCAGAAATCATTTCTTCTTTTGGTTTTCACAATTTTGCGGTTTGTGTAGACATCCGTATGATGTACCGGTAAATTTTAGTTTATCCTACGAATCGTCAATATTTACATATTTTTTGTGTCCTTCTTTTGAAGAAAATATTCTAGAATACGAGCTTGTAACGCTTACTTGTGGTTTAACTACTTCTGCTTTTATTGCCCAGCGTGTTATTTGTCAATTAGTGATTGATGAGGATAGTGGTAGCGCAATGACTTCTTGCGCCCTGCTTAATCACACGTATATGGATAATATAATTTCAGGCACCGAAACTCTGACAGTGGCGAAACAACTTCAGTATGAGTTAATTTATCTTCTTTCGCTTTAACAATTTCAACTAAGGAAATGGTCTAGTAACCATATCAATATGCCGCAACATTTCGAAGATGCTGATCTCAAAACTTTATTAACTTTTTCTGATGAGGTTAGAGGAATAAAGATTTTAGGTTTATTATGGAATCCAACTTCTGACACGTTTGCTTGCTATGTAGTTCCGTTTCAAGGGTCTTTTACCAAAAGAACCATACTTTTTTACATGAGTTGTGTATTCGACCAGTTAGGGTGGTTAACTCCAGTAATTTTTTTTATCAAGTATTTTCTACAACGATTGTGGTTGAAAATGCTCTAATAAGATGACACTCCTTCTCTCGTTTGGTGCGCTCAATGAAGTAATGAAGAAAAGTTTTTAATTGCAAAAAGTAAGAGAATAGAAAGTTGTAAATGGGAATTATTCCTATTATAAAAGCGGTCAAATCTCGTAAAACACTCGGTACAATACAGTAAAATTCTGTATTTGAAGAATTCGATTGAGAACTGTATTAAAATATGTAATAATATACAGGATGTTCCTCTTAAAATAAGAAACCATTTACTTCTGGTATATCCGCTAATGGCTGCTCATTCTAAATATTTTAAATATACCTGACATATTCTAAAACTGCAAATCTAAAAGTTTTAGTTTTAAGTTTAGTTTTCTAAAAAAATTAGTAGGAACTGTATAAATTACGGTATTGTTGAAAGAGCGTACAAATCTTAGATAATAATTATATCTTATTACTTACGAATTTATTAGCCATAATGCTGCATTACGCAAATCGTGAACATATTTACTTTCACAAAACTAAATTATACTTCAAAAAGAATTACGAGATTTTTTAGAAAGAATTGGTAAAATTCATGAAATACTTTGATAAATAATTTACTTATATAGCTGGGGCTAAACAACGTGCAACAACATGTTTTCAGCAACTTTTATGAACTAACATATATTTTTTTTTACAGGATATTTCTGGCACATCACAGATTTCCATTACGACCCTCATTTTTCAATGAGTGGAGATACAAAGAGAGGTATTACTTATACTTATATTTATTTACATTTGAACTAAATGTGATAGATTATAACTATATATATTGCTATGAAAAAAGGTTATTTAGGGGTATATTGAGTCATAATGGTCACACAATACATGTAAATAGTACTGGAAGTTAGAAAACTACATTTATTTATCATGAAAAATACGTAATTTGCATATTATGCAAAGAGCAAACATTTAACGCCCTGTATAAGGATGGCAATTGAAGATACAAGACATAAATGCCCTAAAACCTTACGCGGTTGGATACGAGAAATTTTATAATAAGATATTACAATGGCCTAGTACGGAAGCAGAATATGCTGTAGACTTCGTTTATGACGAGTAGTTCTTCACAAATCGAGATCTGGTACATTTTACATACTAAGAATAAGTTTTTTGTCCTACTATGATAATACTAGTTTTGTATCATTAAATATATAGCTATATATAAAATTTCTAAATAATTAATTGTGGAATTATACTATAAAAATACAATTACACAGTTGTTTATTGCAAAAACCAGTCAAGTGCAGAGTTTTGATTATTTTTTAACAAAAACAGTGAAAAAATAAAAAAAAATTTTCCTGTAAAACCGTTTCAAATATGGATTACTTTCCATAGATAAACTAACAATCGCATCCAAAAGTGTTTTATGTTGCTACACAGTTTTGTTTGTTTCCCTCAAAATAAAACAATTGATCGCTTCACTGGTTTCTGAAATAAACGCTTCAATTGGTCTTAATGGATTTCCGGATTGAATTTTTGGAAGTGCATATAGTCGAGGTGCAATACTGCTGCAATTATTAAGTTTTTGGCATCTGCTTGACTTATATTTCTAATTCTTAATGTTCTTATCATAAAATTAAACTTGTCCGAATCACAATGCAATATCTATCAGAATTAACGTTCTGAACCCGACCACGGTTATCCTCAAAAAAGTATTGTTTAATAACTCCCCGATTTGATATGACAGTCCAAACCATAACTTAAGGCGAATGTATAGTTTGTTATGCAGTTCCAATGAATTTTCGGAAGCCCAATATCAAGATTTTATTTATGTGGCCGTTAGTGGGAAATTGAATTTATCAGAGAACCATTTGTTGCAGAAGCTCTTAAACGATCATTGGTGTCCTGTCAAAATTGACTTGTTTGACAAGATCGTCGCACTCAATCCCTTGCACAACAAGAACTTTGAAGGTGTGAATAAGTCAGGCGGCTTCGTGGGGTAGTTGGCATGCGTGTGACTACTACGACCAAGGGCCCGGGTTTGAATCCCGACACGGTCCGCTTGAAAAATGTTAGGCGAGCATTTTCACAAAAACACACCCTCGTTCGGATGAGAGATAAAATGGAGGTCCCGTGTGCGAGTGTTGTCACGCACGTTAAAGATCCCTACCTTGCTTGGAACAGCAAGGGTTCGGCAAAATTCTAAATTTTCCAGGTAAAAAGAAACTCGCTTCCTCCCCAATATAGTACCTTCGGGTGGAGCATTGGAAAATCACATGTAAGGTGTGAATAAGTCAATCTTGCATATAATGGTATGTACCGTGGATTTGTCCAAAGTTAGAAAAGCAGGATAGAATCGTAGCGACTGTCGTGCATCTTCCATAATAAACTAATGACTGCGCCCGATATTTCTAATCATTCTTGATGTTCTTTTACGCCCTGTTAACTTATCCAGCAATGTGTTTCTGGTCTCTTCATACTTGCATCGCCGATATTAAATTTGGCACATTTCTCATATTCGTTAAATTAAAATGCACCCTATAAAAACGTAGAACAATAATGTAAGGTTAACTGTTTTATAAAACGCTTGGTACACAAAATGCGGGCTGTGATCTCTTGAAATGATTCGTCGCTACTAAACTACACTAGCCTGTGAAGCGTTTGACGCCACTCCCATTCCCTCACTACCTGTGTTTGTCGAAAAATATTCTGAAACACCCTTTATTTCAAGTGGTCTACATAAATTATGTCTGAAGATAATTGCCCTATTTTCATAAATTAATCTAATACATTAGTCAAAATATGCTCGTACAGCAAGTAATTTTTCTAATTATATCAACATAATTTTTTTTACAGTTTCAAAAAAATATAAAGCTTTCAATGTAAACTAGCAAAAGCACCACCGATCTTTTCTTTAACTTTATAAGAGCTTTTTTGGGCCTTCTGATAGCTTTTCTGTGATCGCCATGCTTAAAAATTATCTTATTAGTTAATACTGCAGGTGTGCCATTTAATTTAAAAAATTACGTTAACTGCGAAGCAGTTTTTGATAATTTCTATACCGTTAAATTAATTATGATCTGTAATGCACCAATAAATTACGAAAGATCTTACCATAAATAATCCAAAGCTTCAAATAAAGCAGCTTACAATAAGAACTCTAACGAAGAGTACCCAAATAAGAAAACGTACCCCTTTCCATTTTTTTTAATAGTTACTCGTACTTTCCGTTGTTAAATAAATTACAAGTTGAGCTAAACCTAAAATTTCCGAACTTGCTGATTTTCTGAATTCTTATATAGAGTAATTAAAATGTTCTCTGTACTACAGATTATCAAACCCGTATCTCTGTTTAAAAATCATTTGTGTTTTTTCAAAATACGTTCCTACCTTATTAAAGTTTTTTTATAACTTATACCTTAAAAGCTTATAATGTTTAATAGCAGACTATACTTTGCTACATTTTTTTATTCTGTATTTTCTACTTCTCCTTAAATTATTAAATCGTATTTCCCTTTAGTAAAATACAAAAAAAAACGTATTTAACAGGATAATTAGAACTTAATTTAACTCAATTATATTAACAGTAGATTTTATTAAATTTTATTGGCTTATTAATTTATTTTAGGTATATCTATTACTGCCATATTATTTTCCCCTCAATTTTAGTTTAAAACATTTTCAATTTCTAATCTCTTTACATCATATTTCCAACACAACCTGACCCTCTGCTTCAATAAAACAAATAAAGACATCACTTTTAGCTGCACGTTATACCAACACGGTTCCACTTCAAATTGATAAATTCGTTCTTTAACTATAAAACTTTTAAACTTCCTATCTCTTAATATAAAACCACTATTTGTTTACAGTCCCAAACTTCTTATTATTGGGCGTAATCAAATTATTCTTTCTTAAAGGAATAAACTTATTCGGCAAAAAAGTTCATCAATAACTATTTCGAAATTAGGTTATATGTCTACGAGCATTTCACTATTCTTCCTTTTGGATTTACATTAATAATTGGCGGTAAAATTCTCCCTGGTGCTCTCATTATATCGTTTGTCGATTACTGAAAATATTCATACACGTTGCACACGATTTTCATTCTATATAGTCGTACATTCCTACTTTCTTTATTATCATGCCTACTCTGTTCCTCTTCCCAAGAATACATTTTCTCACATTGTTTTGTGTTGGGTTGAACCATAGATTGTTCCACAAGTGTGCGGTGCCTGTTGTGTTTGGCGGGTTGTTTAAGGTGATTTCGGTTTCGCCTATAGCTTGACAGAATTTGCTTTGGTTTTGGATAAATGTTTTGTTTCGTTTTTCCTATTATTACTTTTTTGGTATCTTCTGCGTCTTTTGGCTAGTGCTTGTAGTTTTTCCATTCGTTTAGTTGTTCTATTGCCTTTGTTTCGTTATTTCCCCTACTACTCTTCATTTTTCTGAGATCTATTCTTTTATCTATTGTGTTTTGTTGTTCTATGTCTTTTCTCTGTTTTAGCATATTTAAATGTATTCTGTGTTGCGATGGTGGTATTGTTTGCTTTTTTGTTTATTGCTTATTGATTGTTTTTGTTTTATGTAAATTCTTTTTGCTCCCGTATGAATTAGTTATTGTAGTTCTTCCATAGTTGTGTCGTTTTGTATTTCGTCTACATAATTGTGTTAATGTGTGCAGTTATTGTTATCTACATTTGAGTTATCTGATATTTTGCATATGAACGGTTTTATGTCATTGCTTGTACCCTTGAATTCTATGTATATTATTTTAATTTTTTTTCTATTTCCATGATTCCTTTGTTTGTATCTTGTATTATTTCATTTCATTTCATTTTGTGTGACGGTTGTGCTAATTTCTTTTTTTCTGGTTATTATGCGTCTCTGTGTGTTTTTGTTTCGTTTCCTATTTCCTTTCTGGTATATAAACATACACCAAGTGTGGTTGAATTTTTGCGGTTTTTGTTGTACTTGTACTTGCTCTTTTATGTGATCCAGTTCTAATTTTGATATTCTATTGTTTTTGGTTATTTCTCGTACTTGGTCTGAGAGCCTTTGTTCTGTGATGAATTGTATTTCTAGGCATTTAGTTGTGAATGTTTTGTGTAATAGAGATCTGCAATTTGTAAGGTTTGTTTCGCAGTGAGTTGTTTGGTAATAACATAAAATGAGGTGTCGGTTGGTTTCGCCTCACCATGTTATTTGCTTTCTTTGTACTGCTCCTAGTGTGGTTGCGGGCAAAATGTCCCGCAAAACACTTCTATTCGGGTTTTCAACTATTTCTGCGCCTGTTGTGTTTTTTTTGGTCAGGTGTGTTTCCCATACGACATCGCTGACCTAGGTGCCGTGTAACCGTTTGTTTTCATTATTTAACATCATTGCGTTGCTACAAGTACCACGGTAGGGACAGTGCCTATATAGAGCCGCATTGTTCAGATAGGGATAGTAGTCTGGAGTCCTGCATGCATCCGTTTATGACACCGTTCTGACCTCTGGTGACATGCAACCTTCGCCACGTTACAGCTTAGATTGCGCTCTGAAGGAGAGGGAGAAAGGAGAAGAGATTGGTTCGACAGGCTGAGTGTTGATGTTTATTATTATTATCATTATCTTTATGATTATTATTTATTTTTAGCTCAAGATTATACAATATACAATATTGATGTATATAAAGATCTTGGTATATATAATTAATGAACTATCACTTCAGATTCACTCATTAATTTAGGAATTTTCGCACTATGTGGCGTGTTTGTAACACTACTGCTTTAACACATAAATTTTGAAGTCTATACGGTAAACCAATTCTTTCCAAATTTTTCTTCATGTATTTACTTAGAATTCCGTCGACTCCTATTACTAAAGGGATAATTTCTATCGATTTTATATGCCAAATTCTTTTTATTTCAATTGCAAGGTCTTCATACTTTTCAATTTTGTGTTTCTCTGCTTTGAATATGTTTGAGCTTAAAGGAACGGTTATATCGATTATGTATGCTTCACTTTTAATTTTATCAAATAAGAAGATATCCGGTTTGTTATACGCTATGGTATGATCTGTAAGTAATTGTCTATCCCAATATAACAGTATATTATTGTTTTCCAATACAGCAGCAGGTGTGTATTTGTAGTATGGCATTGGGTTCTTCAACAAATCATATTTTATTGCTAATTGCTGGTGTATTATTTTGGCGAATTGATTATGTCTTCCCAAATAAGCATTTGGAGCGAGTGCTGAACAACCTGCGGTAATATGCTCTATGGTTTCTCCAATTTCATTGCATTTACGGCATCTGTCAATGGTTTTACTGTTAAGGCTACTTTTGATTGATAAGTTGCCTTCAATGTAATAATAACTGGGAGGGGATAATCTTGGTAGTTAACATTATAAATTGTGCCCTCGACTAGCTCATATGAGGCCCCACAAAACTCTACACAAAAGGGGGGTAAGTTAGTGGGTTGACGCAAGAAAAGTTTTACAACACTTACAGGTTTAACGAATATATTTAATCAGTATAACATTAGGAGAAAACAAATTTGTTAGATTCTTACCTTATCTACTAATAACCAGCTGGTGTACGCATGAACTTGCTTCTTATAAGCACCTACAGAATTTACATTCAATATACGCATTTATACATATTGTAAAATGCAGCACAGTAAAACAATCTTATCAAGATGATCCAAGACTATTTATAATTACATAATATACCTTACTTTGCCTAAAGGATCTGCTCAGCTTGGCGACCTGAATATACTTCGGTGGATACGGACGCACAGACTCCAATTGCAAGGTTACTTTTAATTGCGACCTGAACTTGAAATCTTTTCCCGAATATCGAAACCTACGAAAACAATTTGCTAAAACAACTGACTAAGTTTGGGTGCAACACCCTTTTGTGTTATTATTAAAAAATTTTGTTGTTAATTAAAAACATATATAGAAAAAGTCAACAGCCATAGTTCTGTAATGCAACTTACACAAATTAATTATTAGGAAGGTAAACACTGTATTTGAAAATTTCGTCATTAATAAATTAATTAATTATTTTGATTTATTTACCTTTTCTGGATTGAAGCAATGATCAGAGAAGTGTGAGCGTTATAATAATTCTGCAGAAAAGGTTTCTTATAACGGCCTCTAGTCGCTGCCAAAAATGGCGGTCAAAGTAGATTCGTAAAATCCCCAATAAACGGGTGGTCCAAGTTTCCAACGGCTAAACCACAAGCCAGACGATGTCTTCATACACCAAACGGAAACTCGTGTAAAAGTTGCAAGTATAAAAATCCCAAATTGGAAAAGCTCAAACACAGCTTTCAAAAATACCTGAAACCACGTTTCTACTACGAACTTCTTGTCCAACAACGAACTTTCAAATGTCCCACCGACCATCCACGATCGCACCAGGTTGGCTGGTTACCGAAACACGAATTAGAATATTCAAAAATGACCAATTAATAATTAACACGCTCTAGTCAGATCGCTCAAATCCAATAACAATCACGATTATACAGAATACACCACTCAAAACAAAAATACACTAGGCAACATTTTTAAGGAATGACCTCCAATTTCATTCACGATTACCAACAAATAAGGCACGAAATTGATTGTATTCTTCGACTTATCAACCAGTGATAACATCAAGGACTTTGCATTAAATTACTAATGCTAATAATTGTATTGTTTGAAATGATTTTCTTAAAGCCAAAAATAACCTGTAACATTACATCCTAAAATGTGTTTTTCGTAGTTTTTAGTACGAATAATTTTATTCTGAATGGCTACGTAGAAACCTTCTGTTTCGGGATACAGATATCCTTTACTTATCCAATTTAGAGAGGCCGTTTTGTCTACATCGTGGGTGTCTAGAATTTGAGGGTATTTTCCATGAAGAATTTTATTTTTCCATATGTCAATTTTGTCTTGTACTGTTGCTATTGTTGGTTTTTTAAAAGTTCCTAATCTCAAAGGCGTATAGTTTCTGTCATATTTTAATATTTTTGAGATTTCATTATTTTCTAAATTATGGAAGTATTCGCAGAGTTTATTTTCCTGGCTTTTACATAGATCATGGATATTAATTAATCCCCCACCCCCGTATTTTCTAGAGATATAGAGTCGTTCAACTGACGAATTTGGGTTGAGGAATCGAAATTTTGTAAGTGTTCGTCTTGTTAATCTATCAAGATCATTTAAGTCTGTTTCCGTCCATTTTAAAATTCCGAAAGAAAAGGTGAGGTAACTTATTGCCCAAGTATTTTTGGCCGTAAACAAATTTTTTGCAGATAGTTGAGTATTAAGTAGTTTTGTCAATCTTTTTTTGTATGTATTTCGGTACATATTTTTCATATTTTTGTGGTTTATAGATTTATTTTGTTCAAAACCTAAGTATTTATACGTTTCCTCACTGGATAAAGATTTAATTCCTTCAAAATTGTTCTCTGTACCGGTAATTTTGCCCTTTATTATACTCAATGTTGCACATTTTTTGATTCCAAAACACATATTTATTGAATCACTAAATATTTTCATAGTGGCAATCATTGATTGTAGCATGGTTTTTGATTCAGCATATATTTTTATGTCGTCTATAAAAAGTAAGTGTGTTAATTTAAATTGATCTTTTTTGTATTCCATTCTAAATCCCCCTCCTGTATTTTTCAAAATTGCGGACAAGGGATTTATTGCTAGACAGAACCACAATGGACTTAGAGAATCTCCCTGAAATATTCCCCGTTTAATATTTATATTACCAATATATTATTATTATTATTATTATTATTATTGGCTCAACCGTCGCACGAGCTAGACGTGTTTAAGTCGCTCTGATATTTAAATTAAAATTTTATCCATTTGTTGAGTGTACGCGATAAATTACAATTTCTTTAGTGTAGCAAAATTTATGTGTAACAGCATACCCTATTTTTGAAGTATCCTGCACCAAGTATTAGATAATCGTGATAAGATGAGTAAACCGAAATGTGTGAAATGTTTGGAACTGCTGCCAAAAGATGGAAGTTACATTACCTGTAATGCTTGCGAAGGAGGTTTGCACTTTGCCTGCTCTAGTGTTGCTGAAGCTACATTCGAAAGAATGTCAGCATCAAGCCGTGAAACTTGGAAATGCAGAAATTGTAGAGGTAAAGATTCGCAGGTAAAATCGCAGCAGGTAACAGCACAAACAGTAGTACAAGAAGAATCTGTGAAAGATATGTTTCGAAAGATTACTAAAAGGTTGGACGATAATCAGCAGGTAATGAATGATATTTTAAATGATGTCAAAGGCTTGTCTAATTTATATGACGAATTAAAAGAGGAAATGATGTCCCTAAAAAAGGTCAATAAGGAATTGTCAAAGAGTGTTGCTACATTAGTAGCCGAAAACAAAGAGAAGGCGCAGAAAATAATTGAACTTGAGATGCGGGTCAATGTATTAGAACAAAAAAGTAGGAACGTTAATTTCGAAATTCATGGGTTCGAGGTAACTCATGCCGAAAACGAAGAGAGCTTAAAGGCTGTAGTCAAAAAATTAACGGAATGTGTTGGTGTAAAAGTGTCTAATACAGAAATTGAAGTAGCACATCGCCTTCCGAAACGAAAACATGACAGTGTACCAGCAGTAATAGTAAGATGTACGTCACAGATGATTAGAGACAAAATCTTTAACTATGAGGAAAGTTGTTGTAAACAATGATCAAGTTTTAAACAACAAAAACGATAAACCATTATTTATTAGTTAAAATTTAACTCCGTATACTAAGAATTTGTTATGGCAAACAAAAGCACGTGCGACAGAAGTAGGTTGGAAATATTGTTGGGTAAAATATGGGAAAATACTTGCAAGGAAATCAAGAATAGATAACATAAACGATTTGTGTAAACTAGATTGACATTGAAACATGCTCTATTAGAAATAAATTTTTAAAATAGTTTAAGTTGATAAGTGGGAATAATTATTTAATTTTAACAATGATAAACGAACAATATTATGAAAACAACAGTGTTCAATATCAGTCGTTAAATAGCATATCAGAATGGAATATTGAGTTAAAGACACTTGCAAGTATTTATGATAACAACCATATAAATCTCTCATTTATTTGTCTTAACATTAATGGTATCAAAAGTCATTTTGACGAATTGCTAGTTTATCTATCCAAAACACATTTTGATATTATTGTTTTAGTTGAAGTTTTGATACATCAGGAGGATATTGCAATTTACAATATTGAAGGTTATAATTATTATTCAAAGTTACGTTCAAACGCGAGAGGTGGTGGAATAATTTTATATATAAGGAAAACTTTCATATTTCAAGAAAACCAGTATAATAGAATAACATACGATAACGTTGAAGGAACTCTAACTTTTGAAAATAATCAATGCTATAAATTAATATTCATTTACAGGCCCCCAAGTAGCAATGTACACAATTTTATTAAAGAGTTAAAAGATCAAATAAAAAATAGTAGTAGTTATAAAGAAATCATTCTTGCGGGGGATACTAATATAAATTTGGCTGATTTAAACCCGATAAGTAACAAATATGAGGCAATGCTAAGTTCACATGGATTTTATAAATGTATCAAGTATTATACAAGAGAACATTTTATAATGGAATCCTTGTGTCTTCTTGTATAGATCACTTTTTGTTAGAGGTATATACGAAAAATGTTCTCTGTAGTAATTAAAATAAAATTTCGGACCATTATATGATTGCGATGAAAATATTCACCAATAAAAATATTTTAAACCAGACTAATATAAGGTTAACTATTAATGAAAAGTACATCAAAAGTGCATTACAGAATTGTGATCTAAAAGGAATATGCAATATACCAGATCCGGAGATTTTGTATAATAGAATTGTAAATATATTTAAGAATATATATAGCAAAAGCTATGAGTACAAAAAGAAAAATATATATGCGGTAATAGAGGAGAATTTAAAAGAGTTGGATGTCTGATGCATTATTCAGGTGTGTTAAAATAGAGATAGATTATTTAACGTTTGGAAGCTGTCTAGGAATGAAGCTGATAGAATAGTTTACAAGAAATATAGAAATTGGCTAAATTTAAGAATAAAGAAAGAAAAGGACAATTATTATAAACAAAAATTTACTTTTGATAGTAGAAAACCTAAAGAAGTTCGGGAAGCTCTAAATGGTGTATTGAGAAAGGAAAAAATACCTAGTGTAGACGATATTGTATCAAAAGCAATGCCTTTACAGGATAGGAACCAATTACCGGATAAATTTGCTGAGTACTTTTACAACGGTGTTAAAACGGTACAACACCATTGTAGCTTAAAACATGCAGAACCTATTAATATTTTATATAATACAGAATGCACTTTCCGCATACCATTGACAACTAAAGATTTTGTTCTTAATGTGATACAGAAAATGGACATAAATAAATCTCCAGGGTATGACAACATAAGAATTAAAGATATTGTGTTCTTGAATGACGAAATATATATTGTAATTACACATTTAATTAACCAAATGCTTAAGAAGGGGATTGTACCAGATAAGTTAAAAAAATCAATAGTTAAACCAATTCACAAAAAAGGCAAATACATGGATTACAATAACTATCGCCCAATATCAATAATTCCTGTAATAGAAAAGGTATTTGAAAAACACATAGCAAGTGAAATGAATAAGTTTTTGATGAAAAATTCTATAATTTGTAAACAGCAATACGGGTTTATAAAAGGTTTAGGGACAAACAATCTATTTTCCGAATTCTCAAATTATGTGAACGCCAAACTGAAGAATAATATGCATATTTTATGCTTATTTGTTGATTATACAAAAGCATTTGAAACAATTAATCACAATATTTTGTTAAACAAATTACGTAGTCTGGGAATTAAGGGAATTACACTTCAGTTGTTTAAAACCTACTTGCATGATAGAAAATTTGTAGTAAAAATCAATAATCACCATAGTAAGGAATATATAATAGATGAGGGCGTACCCCAAGGTTCAGTGCTTGGGCCACTACTATTTAACATTTACATAAACGCACTGCCAGAGGTAATAAAACACTGTAAAGTATTAATGTTCGCAGACGACATATTGTTGATGTCGGCACATAGATCATATCAGGTTGCAGAAAGTAATATGCAAAGCGATCTCGATAGCTTGACTAAATGGTCGCATGACAATTGTTTAGTAGTTAACACGGATAAAACAAAAATAATGCACATGATTACACCCTACAATCAGCAAATAGAACCTAAAGTTAAAATTCACTCGTGTAAATGCTTCCAGTTGCAGAAAAAAATTAAACTAGAGACGTGCTTTACTGATTGTAAATATGTAACATCGTGCCGAACTTATAAATATCTGGGAATTACGGTTGACAATTACTTTCGTTGGGATCACCATATCAAAGACATATGTAATAAACTTAAAATAGTTTTATCTAAATTATATTATGTAAAAGATATTGTACCGTTTAATGTACAAAAGACCTTATATCTAGCATTGGCAGAGTCGGTAATCAGGTATGGGCTGGAAGCATGGGGATATACAAGCGATTGTTATCTTAAACATATACAGCGAATACAGAGGAGAATTTTAAAAAAAGTTTGCAAATCCGGTTCAGGAGTCAAGCTAAACGAACTTTTTGATAGATGTAACCTTTTAGGTATAAGAGCATTACTATTTTATAAAATAATTATGGATAACTATTTTCTATCGTCATATTTGGTCAAACAAAGCTTTGGATATGAACTGCGGCATGAAAAGTATACTGTACCGCGTGTTCATAATGAATACTCAAAAAGAACACTTTCATACATTGTTCCTAAATTAATGAACGAACTGCCAGACGATTGTAAAATATTTATAAATATGGCTAAGTTAAAGAATGATCTGAAAAAATACTTAGTTAAATATAATGTATAGTAGTAATTAATATAAGCGTCTAGGGCTAAACTTTAATATTTTATTACTTTTTAGCAATAATCATGCAGTTACTGGAGCTATAAAATTAAAAACATATTAGAATTGCCAATTCATTTGCAACTGTATGAATGTTTTTCATTTATATTATTATTTTAAAATTAATATTCATGTTTAATTTAGTTTCAATTTAGTTGTACATTATCTTAAGTTACTTACAAAAACCGTAGAATATAGAAATGTAAAATGACTTTAACTAAGCTAAAATAATTTTAATTTTAACTAACCTTACTTAACTAACCTTAACATTAACATTAACATTAGCTTTTAATTTTTACATATTAGTTAAGTTAAATACTAGAAACAATCGACAAAACATAAAAATTCATAAATAAGATAGTTAATACATTCACTACTTATCTTATAAAAATTAATACAAAGCAGGGATCAATTATAAACTATATAAATAGACGGTTGAGCCAAAACAAAATAATATAGAAATTAAATCAATGTGTATAGTAGGTTGTACTATTTCGATTTACTGGACAATTAATCAGTTAGACAACTCTACAAAATTTATAAAATATTGATACACCTTGTCAAGCAACGTTGAGTTAGCTTAAGGTGTACTATTTGTAAAAAATAAGAAATAAATAAATTTGAAAATAAATTTGAAATTTGAAAATTTGAAATTATTATTATTATTATTATTATTATTATTATTATTACTTGTTTTTTCTTCTCGGACAGTTTTATCTAGTATTGGTGGATAAGCATGTGAAATGCTGTCAAACATGATTTCTCTTTATCGATGAGTTATATTATGCATTTAGAAATCTTCTAGTTATTGTACATGTGTTGAATATGACTAACTTTTGTAGATGTTTGAATGTTTTTGAATGTAGTTGTAGTTTTTGGATGTTGTTGTGCAGGTTGTTTGGTATGACTCCTATACTTAATCATAACTATGATTTGTATTATTTCTACTTTATTTCGGGGCATATCTTTGATTTCTTCAGCAAGTTGTATGTATTCTTCTATTTCTTACTTCTGCTTTCTTCCGTATAATGGGTGTGTTTGCGATAGATATTTGTATTAGTTGTGTAAATAAAATTAAATAAAAACCCTTAACCACAAAAAATATTTAAATTACTAGATACGTATTTCGACCACTATGTGGTCATCATCAGTAGGGGAAAAAAAAATATTAGCTGTATAATTTACTATATTGTTGCTTTAAACACTATCGAGGATATTCTCCTCACCCGCAGGCTGGTGTTCTCAACAACAAACAAGTGAATTGTGACATTATAACTTAAAACTACCTAATTTATACTAATTCTAAATCTACTGAAGCGGAACCAGTTTAATCTTGCTTTCTCATTGGTTGTTGACCAATAGGGTTAAGCAAAGCAGATGACTCTATTGGCCCTTTATCGGTGTTTAAGAGGGGTCCTTTATGTTTAACATATATTTGAAACCAGCCACCCCGTTAAACTAGAAAATGTTAAATTGTTAAAAGCGGTACCAACGTTTTTCTCCATAAATGCCTATGCATCAATTAAAATTGTTAAACATAAAGGACCCCTCTTAAACACCGATAAAGGGCCAATAGAGTCATCTGCTTTGCTTTCCCTTTTGGTCAACAACCAATGAGAAAGCAAGATTAAACTGGTTCCGCTTCAGTAGATTTAGAATTAGTATAAATTAGGTAGATTTAAGTTATAATGTCACAATTCACTTGTTTGTTGTTGAGAACACCAGCCTGCGGGTGAGGAGAATATCCTCGATAGTGTTTAAAGCAACAATATAGTAAATTATACAGCTAATTTTTTTTTTCCCTACTGATGATGACCAAATAGTGGTCGAAATACGTATCTGGTAATTTAAATATTGTTTGTGGTTAAGGGTTTTTATTTAATTTTATTTAAATCGTGCCACAGTGTTCCTATAGATTATTATTAGTTGTGTGATTTTCCGTTGTTTGTGGATGAGTGTAATGTCTGATTTGTTGTGCTGTGTTGCTTTGTCGGTTATTATGCCTTTGTCCCAGTATAGATTCTGTTCTGGGTTTTCAGGTATGTTTTGAAGTGTGTGTATATGTATTGGTGTATGTTTTTTTGTGAGTTTGTGTTGTAGGGCTAGTTGTTGGTATATTATTTTTGCGGTGCTGTCATGTCGTTTAATGTATTATGTATTTGCTAGTATTGGGCATACGCTTGTGATGCGTTTTGCCGTTTTTGTTTGCTGTTTTCCACATTTGTCTGATGTTGTTGGGGGGGTCTTTGATGATGTATTTACTGTAATAATGTGTATTTATTGTCTGGTTTTGTATCGATATCATGAATCCTTCTATCTCACTGAATATGTATCCTTTTTTGAGCCATATGTTTGATGCTTCTTGGATGATATGTGGTTCTGTAAGATAGTGTGGATGTTTCTCGTGTAGTAATTTTTTATCCGGTTTTCTTGCTTTGTGTGTGTTGTTGTGACTTATTCTATGAGTCAAAAGTACTGTTACTGAGTTGTAGTGGTGTGATTGATGTATTTGCGTGTATGATTGCTTTGTGTACCTTACTCATTTGTGTTTTTTATATGACGTAATTTTTTAGATTATCTATTTGTTTGATGCACATGTTTCTTACATTGATAAATCCTTTTCCTCCATCTTTTCTATTGAGCATGAATTTTTTATAGCTGAGTGAATTTGATGTATTCTGTATTTATGACATTGTGGTCGTGTAAGTGTATTGAGTGCTTCTAGTTCAGAAGTGCTTCTTATTATGCCGAAAGAGTAGGTTTGTATGGGTATTGTACATGTGTTTATTGTTATTGTATTGTTTCCTGCGGTGAGTTTTGTTTGGAGTATTTTAATAAGTCTTTGTTTGTATTTCTGTTTCATTTTTTCTTTAATTTGTGAGTGTTGTATGCCTAGTTTTTGTTTGTACCCGCCCTAGATATGGGTATGTGTCTGTGATGTTCATTGCTGGTATGTGATCATTGTTGTTGTTTAGCATGTAATTTTCCTGTTTTGTTAGTTTACTTTTTATTGTACTCCTTTCTTGTACATTTGTCTGTTCTAAAGCCCATGTTTATGTCGATGGTGAATGTTTTTATTATTTTAAGTAGGTGATTGAGTAGTGAGTTTGTTGATGCTGTTAATTTGGGGTTGTCCATATATATAGAAAGTGAGTTGTTTTGTGTAGGTATGTACCTTTGATGTTTTATTCGTAATTTGTGTTGTTTTTGCGTTCGGTAGTGGGTATAGTGCAAGACAGCACCAGAAAGCACTTAGGGAGTGCCCCCCCCCTTCTTATAAATGTCGCTTCTGATCTTTATTGGTTTCGTTTTTACGAAATTGCATGTGTGACCAGCTTTTGTGTTAGCATGGATGTTAGTATTTTGTATATTGTTGGTAGGCATGTTAATGTGCAATATTTTGATGGGTTTTCTGTGTCTTCCTTATCTTTTGGTTTGAGATAAGTTATTTCTTCTGTTAATGTCTGTTGTGTTCTGTGTGATTGTGTGATGTATTTTTTGGATCATTTGATAGATGCGTGTGTCGTTGTGAATTCTTTTATCCAGAAGATTGTTTCAAAAGTGTTCGGTATCTGTTATGTTTAATGGGTTGTTAGTTGTGATTTTGGCCTTTTTCTATGGTTAGTAGAATTTCCTTTCGTTTTAGTTAAATGTTTTGTTTTGTTCTTTCCTGTTGTTACTATTTGAGGTATTTTTGGGTCCTTTGGCCAGTCTCTGTAGTCTTTGTTTCTATTCGTCTAGTTGTTCAACTGCTTTTACTTTTGGTGTTTCTCCTAATACTTTTCGTTTCTTTTCTGGAATTTTTTATTATGCATAGTGTAAATCGTATGGTTTTTCTCAGTTTTAGTATTTTTGTTTGTATTCCGAATTGCCTTGGTGATGTTTGTTTTCTTTACTTTGTTGTCTGTTGATTGTTCTTGTTTTGTGTGGATTCTTATTTTGGTGAGTGCTCCCGTATAAATTATTTGTTGTAGTTTTTCCATAGTTTTGTCAATTTGTATTTTTTTCCTATTATTGTGTTAACGTGTGCAATTGTCGTGTTTATGTTTGCGTTGTCGGGTAATTTGTGTATAAACGGTGTGATGACTTTGTTTGTGTTTTCTAATTTTATATATGTTATTTCAAATTTTCCATCTATTTCAGACATTTTTGTTTGTATATTGTGTTATTTTATGTACTAGTTGTATATTTATTTGCTTTTCTTTTTAGTAATTATATGTTTCTGTCTTCTTTTGTTTCTGTCTTCTTTTGTTTTGTTTTCTTTGTCTGGTTGCTTTTCGGTATATTTTTCTCCTTGATTGTTGTTTTGTAGTATTTGTTGTAGTTGTTCTTTTATGTGATTTGGTTCTGGTTTTGGTATTCTTTTGTTTTTGGTTATTACTTGTACTTTGTCTGAAGGGCTTTGTTCTGTGATGAATTGTAGTTCTGGGTATTTGTTTGTAAATGTCTAGAGTAGTGGAGATGTATAATATGTTAGGTTTGTTTCACAGTTAATCGTTTGGTAATAACATAGAAGGAGGTTTCGGTTGCTTTTGTTTGACCACCTCATTCTTGTCTTTGTATTCCTCATAGTGTGAGTACAGGCAACATGTTCCGCAAAACAGTTGTACCTAAATTTTTATTTTTTTGTGCCTGTTGTGTGTTGTTCTTTTTGGTCAGGAGTATTTCTGGTACGACATCCAGAACCTGTGTGTCGTATGAATTTGTTTTTTATTATTTAATTCCATCGTATATTTCCCAAAGTACCGCGATGGTGAAAGTCCACGTGAAGAGAGCCGCATTGCCCATGTAAGGTTAATTACAGTAGGGTGTCGCCTGGTGCCCTACATATATCCGCTTATGACATCGTTTTGTTCCTCCGGTCCATGCAGCCTTCGCAACAAATTGCTTTACAGCCCGACTTGAGGGTTTGTTTTTTGGAATAGGAATATGTTGTGTTGAAGGAAGGTAGTTGGACAGTGAGCAGTTGGGCTCCGGTAATTCGGTTTTCCATGTCCGTACCGGTTTGGGAGGTAGCAGATACTTGGAGGATAAAGCTTCTAAATGTGCGAAAAATTCAAAAAACAAAATTTCACAGTACCAAATTATTATATCTGTTATTATCCGTATAAGTTTCAAGAAATTTTCTTTATTCTTTAAATGTTTAAGATGAACAGAATAGTTAGAAATCATCACTCTTAATTACTAATAACTAAATTACAAGGATTTCGTCTTCTCCTTTATTACAATTTAATTTTTGTCCTATTTTATAAAAATTAAAGTACTACATTCTTACTTTTACTTACGAAAGGTACGTTACGAGGTTACAATGGAAGGTGTTAGTTTGTTTTACTATTTAAAAACGTATTAAATGACTTACGATTAGGTGCTCATCAGTTTCTTGCTAACATTTTCTATTACTATTAAGTATTTTTGTTCCTTCCTTTATTAATTCATAATCATATTTTTCTCTTCTATTTTATAAAAATGAAAACAAAGAACTCAGCTACCGATTTAATACAATTTATAGACTACCAGTATAGGCGCCACAAAAATTATTTGTATCGGAGCTGCTTAGTAAATTTGCCCCGTAAATTTCATATCCACCATCCGCTCCTGTCGAAAACTACCTGTTTTCCTTCCAGGTTAAAATGCTTGAGTAACCGGGTCGGATTCAGATTTATAGTCCGCCGCGTTCTTTAGTCTTCGCTAAAACGTATTAATAGTAACTTTTCTTCTAATTCTTCCGAGATAAACATGTCCAATGTAAGATGAGATTTATTTTTGAATCGCTCTCTGATAATTTATTTCCTGAAGAATTTCTTTCCAATAGTATTTGATTGACAATAAATCCATAATTTCTATCTACTAAATAGCATCGCAAAGTAAAGTACTTAATCAGAGATTATCTTTCGCTGCCTATATTTATACTATTCGGAAATTTAATGCTAAACCAATAATCAAGTCTGAACGACCTGGGATGAAAGATTAGAAGGGAAGTTAATTTCAGTATTATAGCAGAAATGTAATAGAGATTTCTATTTGAGACCGTTCACATAAAAAAGAGATATCTTGCAAAAGAAAAACCAAAGCTCCGAATCAACTAATGAATTTATGAATTGGAACCGACTGGGCGCTATCTCTCAGAGTAGAATCTTTAGTGATAAGTTTGTATTCAGAACTCAAAGAATTATTTGCTACTGAAGCCAGAAGTTGAAAGGGATTTTACACGTGTTGTGAAAATTTTTTCCTACGTTAATAAGTTTGTATGTTGATAGCTTGTAGTTAAACAATATAACATTACATTTCCGTAAATGCTCTGTAACCTGTTGTTTTTTCCGATTTACATCCTTTTATTACTTTTGGAGACAATTACTTTGAATAAATAGTTTTATTTTACGAGTTACAACGATGACTTTAAGTATTTTTATGTTCAAATCTAATATATGTGACACAAAATGTTTCAGACGCGATTTCCATTGCAAATTTCTTTATACCTTAATCGTATAAAAGCAAAATATTCACCGCTATATCGCGAAACACTGTTATTGTAACAAAATGTTTTTGATATATCGTGTCTGAAGCAACTTGATCTTGCAACAGACAGTTTCTAGAATACCTTATCTCTGTGCTTGCCCTTTGCACAGCATATTTCTTTTACAACCTGCTTATGTGGCATCTTGTCCCAAGACTGAAGAAACTGGAAAACGGCGAATTATTGTAACTGCGGCGTCTTTTGAAGAGTGGCGGCTACTACGTAATACACAAAGTGGAACACAAAATTCAAAATTACATTTAGAAACATGCTATAGATAATTAAACTTCTGTAACTTACAATAACTTTAGTGAAAAGCCCAATCGGGTGTTTTCTTAGCTAGCAAATAAATAAATTGCTCTATTATTAAAATTGTTCATAGAATTTGTAAGGATATTTATAAACGTTGACCACTGCCAAAGCGTTTAATTCTTTTTCTAGCGTAGAAATTTTCAAAAATGCTTTAACTATTTTTAACGTTAAAAAGCATCAATCTGATTTGATCCTCGACATAGATATCGCAACATCTAACGTCTCGAGTCTAAATATTTAGCCCTTTTGGTTAATGCTATTTAAATTATGTCACACAAATGTAGTAAACAAAAAAGGCAGGAAGGTTCTGGTATTTGAATATACACCAGCAAAATGTTCCGATGTTGCAACACGGTGAAATAGTTTCGATTGCCTTATCCACTAAATAGGTAATTAGATATGCAGAAATCGCGCTCGAATAATAATGGGTGAGGATGTGTTCGAAAGTCGCTATAGGGGCCTTACATACTATCGTAAATTAAATTGTATTTAATTTTGTAGTTTCTTTAGGCGTAAACAAATTTCCAAAATAAGCCTAAAAGTGGAATTATTGTAAAAAGGTGCCAGCTTTCCTCCTTAATAAGTTAGGTGAAACTTCGTTCTCAAATTGTATATGCATAAAAAATAAAAAAGAACTTGTTACGGTATTCTGCGCAAACACGTAAGAAAACAGTAAGTCAGTTGTAACATTTTTATTTTCAGTAATAATTATTTGCATTGAATTACAAGAATAATGCGCTAAGCGTGCATTGTTCCTTATTGATCTACTTATATTAATATATCTGTGTCATATAAAGCTATTTCCAAGCGCATCTCTAGTTGTTTATTTCGTATTCCACGCCTCTAACGTCCCGACCACTCGGTTCTAGTTTCGACAAGTTAGTCGGCCGCTGGCAACAGCTTTATTAAGATGTATTTTCGGCTAAAGGCTGGCAACCTTCGCATCAATTATTAACTATTGAGATATCTTCTACTAACGGTTGGTAAAGTATATATTTTACGAACTAATTTAATATGAATTAATTTATTTAGCGCGACACGTAGAATGAAACATGTAGAATTCGTCATGTAGGATCCAAAAATTTAGAATTACCGTTATTTAGGAACAGTCGATTTGAAATTTGTCTAATAAAAAATTTGTCTACTAAGAAATTATGGAGGTTAATTTGGATGCAGTCGTATCTAATTAGAAATGGCTGGTAACTTTGTTTGAAGAACGAAATTTCCATCTAGATTTATCGTGAAGCAACAAAAGCAGTTTTGGTTCGTTATTAGTTATAAGATATTTCATGCATGTGTTTTAAAGGTTACAGCACGTAAACTTGCTATTATGTTTACAACATGTAAATTGTGTAGATTTCAATTATTGTTGAACTGGTTTTTAAGCCGTAGAACAAAATTTTGTCAGATTAGCTTTCTATAATAACAAGTTTTGTTCCATATGAACCTTCGATAATTTCAACGTATGTTTTCGACGTCATATTTTTTTTGTTTTGCACAGTTGACAAATGTTGTCTTGAAAGCAGATGCTTTGTGCAGCTGTAATGGAATTTAAACAAAACATTCCTATTTTTGTGATCAGATTTTATTTATACATAAATTATTAAACGTAAATATGAAAGTTCAAATCCACGTTATGTAAGATTCTAGTAATTGTAATCTACCTGAAAAGATCTGCCCAGGTTAGAACGTAATTCAGTGTGTTATGCTTACAAATTATTATCACTCAAATATTTATAACAGGTTCATGTTTAAAGTATAGTTGGTTGTTTTAAAAAAAGTCAAAACTTTAACTTTGATGTAGTTGTTTATGACAATTTTTTTCTTGTTATTAAGTTCCGATATTTTAAAAGAGTTTTTTTTAGTAAACAATTAGTTCAAATTTAAGGCTTTTATTTTGGTCAAATGCGATCAAATCTAATTACACAAAGGTAAATTTTTTCTGAGTATTAATTTGGTGCCAATATCATATTGGATATACATTTTTTTATTTTTTTTTACACTTTTATAGGACACAAATGGTGTTCTACTTTTTTTATTTATTTAATCTTTGCAATTTCTTACAGGAGCTGCGTCTTATTTTGTTAAGACATGTTTTTGTTAACGAAGGCGATCATTTTATCTTTGGGTTTCCACGTCCGCCCTTAGAACTGTGCTTTGCAATTATCGTAATTATCTCAGGACATGGTGGCGCCTATTTGATTTAGCTTGGCTTTGGTTTGCAAACAGAATTCGACTCCCCCCCAACCCACTTCTTATTGCTCAACCCAGGAATAGACCCCTAGCTATGTCGAAAGGCTTTTGGTTTACTAGCGCCTTAATGTAAAAGAAATAACGTTTCAGTGGTGCTTTCAGTACAATAGAACAAAAAGACGTTTCAGTCTTTTGTAAAGCAAAAGTCGTTTCACAGTAAAGAAATTGTTTACGCCGAATACAGCAACAAAACTAGGACAGAGTGACAGAATTCGAGCTAGCTCAAAAACGTCGTAGTGGCGTGTGTGAAATAGAAAGAATACATAGGCTTCGTGCTGGTCTCATCTTATAGATGGAAAATGCGACTGCACTTCTCTAGGGGCTGGTTGTTGGAACCACTAACTTAACTCGTTCTAGCATAAAAAGTATTATAAAAGCGCGACTATACAACATGTCTCTTCGGTAAGAAGATGTTGTATTCAATGTTCCTTTTAAAGCACGACCTTTATTTTATAAGGAAAGAACCATGTATGGGGTAGATATTTGGCTTTCAAAGATATCTCCGAAGAATCAAGTGTGCAGAATTCCGAGACAACACCTGCCAAAATACAAACTGTAACAGCTTACCAACAAGGAGTGAACGCATCTAAGAAAGGATTTTTAGACAAAAACGTAAGCAATCTTATTACTTTGAAACATCTTAACAGCTTCAGGATAACAGATAACAAGCCCATTGCAAAGGTTGATAGGCAGACGGTTAAGTGACCTTATCTTTTAGAAAAAACCTGTGCATTTATTTGCAACTGTAATTAAAATGCAGTAACAGCAGGTGGTAGGAAATATTGCAACTACTTTGTAACGTAAACTTTTCTGGGCAGCTGTTTGATTTTATAAGGCAAACTTTTATATAGAGTAATTACTTAAGAGATTTTATAAAATAACACTAATTCAAATGGCGGAAATCGAGCTTGTTGAGAAATTTTAGGATGTTCTAAAAAAGAATGCAGAAAAAATTGCTTGCAGGGTTTTGAGCGTAACAAAGTAACTGCGCCTTTCTTTGAATTAACGCAGTTTTATGCATTTTTTGATCGACCCCCGTCGTGGATCCTGGAAACTGTCACAAACCAATATAATTTTGTCCTAATGCAGTTGTTAAGGTGGACAACCGATAAGTCTAAAAGCAAAGTAGCTGGTTGAGGCCTCTCGTATAGGCCTCAAGATTTTGAGAGCCAAGTAATGGTTACATAGTTTTCGTAGTAGCGTATGATGTTACAAAAGTTCGTGGCGGGTAAAAGTAGGCGCTGTCGTTATTTCCGGAACGCATCCTAAGATCGGCAACTGACCTGCTCTTGTTAGTTGTTAGTCTTTTGTTATACGGTAATGTATTAACAACGCAGCGCACAGTGTTTTTAATACAACCCTGAAATGAAGTAAGCTTCATTATGATATCCATTGATATTATTTTTAAACAGTTTAAATTTGTACTACGAGTCTCCATTTACATATAATTCTTAGAAAAATACTTTATATAACATAAATATGTATTTCAACCAAACTTACTTTGGTTAATGGAATCTCAATATCTGTCCGCCGCCGTCGTCGCCGCCGTCACCGTCGTGGTCGCCGTCGTCCGCCGCAGGGTTCCTGTGATTTTATAATATATATAATATATGAATCTTATTCAGTTTTTTACGCTAATTACGAATATGCTAAACACTATTCGATATCTTATTTACTTTTCGAGTTGTTCGACTTTAAAATCGAAATTTTACAATAACGAAAGTTTTTGTTAATAAAAATAATTATAACTTAAATTGAATTTTAATTGTAAATGTGAACTATATTTCATAATAGAATATTCGTGAGTTTGGTTGTGAGCCGTACATGCGGCGCAAATTTTTAATCATCTTCAAATTGTTACCTACAGTACGGAGCTACACTATGTTCTTTGAGACTAAAATATAGCACGTACTTTAAAACATATTGCGGGTTAAAACTACGCACATTAAAACGAGACATAAGTACGCTTCGCACATACGCCCCATTAGAAAGTTATTTATTAATGTGCACTTTTATGTGTTAGATGTACACAAGTTCAATTTTTTTGTTATAGAGACTATAAACGATAAACCGAATGGACTGCGATTACACTACATTTCATTCTTCCTCCAATGCACCACCGGCAAGGAAGCAAGCTTTTTATCGGGAAATTTTTTATTTTGCGGAACCCTTGCTGTTCCAAGCAACATATGGATCTTTAACGTGCGTGACAACACTCACACACGGGACCTCCATTTTACCTCCCATCTGAACGAGGGTGTATTTTTGTGAAAAATGCTCACCTAACATTTTTTCAAGCGGATCGTGTTGGGATTCCAAACCGGGATCTTGAGTATTGTAGCCACACACATACCAACTACGCCACGGAGCCGCCTGGACTACGACTATACTACATTTGATTTTCCAATGCTCCACCCGAAGGTACTACATTCTCCAGGAGGAAAGTTTTTTTTACCAGAAAATTTTGAATTATGCTGAATCCTTGTTGTTTCAAGCAGCCTTTAACGTGCGTGACGACACTCGTACACGGAACCTACATTTTACCTCCCATCTGAACAAGGGCGTATTTTTGTGAAAGTTGCTCGTCTAACATTTTTCAAGCGGACCGTACCTGGATTCAAACCTGTAACCTTAAGCATAGTAGTCACGCGTTACTAACTACGCCACGTAGCCACCGACTGCGATTACAGTTCATTTACATTTCCAATGTTCCACCCGAAAATACTACATTGGCCAGAAGGCGAGTTTTTTGTTGCCTGAAAATTTAAAATTTTGCCGAACCCTTGCCGTTCCAGGCAAGGTAGGGATCTTTAACGTGCGTGACAACACTCACACACGGGACCTCCATTTAACCTCTCATCCGAACGAGGACGTAATTTTTGTGAAAAATGCTCACCTGTCATTTTTCAAGCAGTCGGCCGTGTCGGGATCGACTGCGATTACATTACATTTGATTTTCCAATGCTCCACCCGAAGGTACTACATTGGCCAGGAAGCGAGTTTTTTTTACCTGGAAAATTTGGAATTTTGCCGAACCCCTGTTGTTCCAAGCAAGGTAGGGATTTTTAACGTGCGTAACAACACTCACACACGGGACCTCCATTTTACCTCTCATCCGAACGAGGGTGTATTTTTGTGAAAAATGCTCGCCTAACATTTTTCAAGCGGACCGTGTCGGGATTCGAACCCGGGACCTTGGGCGTAGTAGTCACACACATACCACTACGCCACGGAGCCGCCCCGACTGCGATTACACCTGAGATATTTGTAGGAGCCAAACAATTGCTACAAAATGGCCTATTTCAACGTCGAGCTATTAACGAACTAGGATTTACGGAAGGAGAGCTAAGAAAATGTTTGAAGTTGGATTGTAGTATAGACCAGTGAGTCGATGTAAGCCGGTGTTCTCTGTACATCAAAATCGTGAGTGAATTGGCTGTGAATGTAATAAATTTGGAAAAGCTGTTATATGACTTGACATTGAAGAGCTTAAGAAAATTAGGTTTTCAATATGCTGAATTAAATATTATTGCAAAGCCTTTCTTAAAAGAAAAGCAAAGGGCTTGAAGAAAATGGACACACTCATTTTTAAAAAGCCACAAGCAATCGTTACGGATACCTTCTAAAACTAGTGTAACCAAAACTATGAGCTTTAATAAAGTACAGAAGGGCGTGAACTTTCCAAATCTTAAGACACTAATCGCAAAGTACTAGTTTTCAAGTTCACGTATATTTAAAATGGATGAAAGTGAGTTCTCGACTGTTCCAAATAAAATTTCCAAGGTAGCTTCTGTTAAAAGTCAAAAACTAGTTGGAAAAATAGCTTCAGCTGATAGAGGCCAAATTATCACTGCGGTTTGTTGCATGTTCGCTACTGGATGTTATATTTCCGAGGAAGCTAAACTTATCCATGGAGCTCCTCCAGGATCAATACTTTTTTCGTCAGACACATGTTGTATCAACACTGTATTAGTCCTAGAATGGGTGACCTATTTTCAATCACAGGTTATATTTTCAGAAACATCCAACGTTGCTAATCTTTAACAACCACCCATCTCATACATCTTTACCAACATTGCTTTTTGATGGGAAGCATCATACGCGTATGCTTTTTTCCCTATAGTAGTCATAAAACTGATGTTTATAAACCACTAAAAAATTTATATTCTCAGGCTTAAGAACATTGGTTATTGATTTATCCTAGAAGTACCCTTACCCAGGATCAAGTGATTTCGTTGTTTTCAGAAGCATATCAAAGAGTGGCAACAGTTGGTAAAACTGTAAATAGCTTCACAGTATGTGGATATCTCCTGGTTTTACAAAAGAAGACTTTTTACCTTCCACCGCAATAGAGTTGCGCGAGATATTTAATAATCACACTAAACTAAATGTTGACAAAGAACCTCAAAATCTAAATCCTGCTGAGCCGAAGGAATTGATTGCAACTCACTTTACCGCACCAATAATTATGGATTCTGAAGCGTGTAAAGATATTGCAATGCTTTCTACAAGTCATGTGGTTCTTAATACCAGTGACAGTGGATGAGTGTTCTTGGTCAAGCTAGCAACTTCACTTCAGTGGAAAGCAATGCGGGGCGGGGGGTTAATGTAAAAGGTGGTAGACAATAAAAATGATTGGACGCCACTATACCTTTGAATTGGGGAAAGTATTGAAACCAATAAAATAACCATAGAAATCGAACGGTTATACTACCGATGTTATACAACACAAAAGTACCTGAAATAAAACACTATTATTTATGCACAAGAGACCGCAGGGGATAAACCTCGAAGTAGTAAGTGCTTACTGGTTTGTTGATACAACTCAAACCTTTTATTCAGTTCTAGAAGAAATTAATTGATATTAAATTAGCTGATACGACTACCAATCGAGTTCCTCAGTTGGACTTTAAAAGAATTACAACCTGTATAAATTTGTTTTTTAAATATGGATTGTTCTAGGTACTGTGTGTAGAAACCACGTAATTCGCGTCGATATTTTCACTGCATTGGCCCAAAAAAGTATGATTTAGTATCGTACCAAAGTAGTAAATAGGTGCTATTCGGCAAACGACGCCATTTATTTTACCGGAGTACTGCTGGTACTCATTAGCGACTCTTGGAATTGGGCTTTTCTATATAAATGGTTTTGGTTTTTTATATATCACCTAGTTAAAAATGGGAGTCATTACTCAAGACGATTTCGTTCTATAAAATATGGTTTTATGTTTGTTTATAGAAGTGACTCAAAGAATAACGATTTGACTATAGTCGTTAGGTTTTCTGAACAATATATCCAGCAAATGTAGTAAGAGTAGTAGGAATACAGGCTAATCAGCGCCACATTTCCTCCAGAATCCCACATTTCCTCACACATCTGGACCAAAAAGTTTTCTTCGACTAACCATTTTCATCTTTCGAGATAAATGAGCATCCACATTTCACACACGAGATAAGCCCATTTTTAAGATTTTTTACCGCTAACATTCTGGACCAAATAGTTTTCTTCGACTAGCCATTGCATCTTCCGAGATAAACCTATCTTGTTTGGTATCAATTAATATTAGAATTTTCTCAGCTACCCGAATTTCTAGAAATTTTTTAGATTGCGCCATCCCCCAGAGAGCTACCCCAATTTTAAGATTTTTTTATCAATGTCGATTTCTAATCACCTCTCCTTTTTAATATCTACAGTCTTTTAACCAACATAAATAAATTAAGCACGCACAAATTTAATAATATATTTTATCCAATTTACAGTTTAATAAACTAATTACAATTTTTACAAAGTATAGCATTATTTTCATCGTGTAGTCGAATCCATGCAGTTGAAAGTAACCTGTAACAAAAAAGAAATTAATGGGTTGTTTAAATAGACCTGTTACAAAAAGAGATTAATGTAAAAAAGAGGAGACGTGTTTTCAGTCAATAAGACATATTGTTGTTAATCCAACAATATGTTTTACCGTCCAGCGACACCACGTGGAGGTAAACACATGTCGCCGGAGGCGAAGGAGATATTAAGGATGGGGTGGTAGGTATGTCTTATAACTAACTTACATGCTACTATAAACAAAAACTTAAAACTTATCTATATCTTTATGCCCCATGTGTAGCTTGCTGTACTATTAGGACCAGGGTATGCAGACTTTAACACCTCCATCTCGCACGCTTTACACAGATGTTGGTTGTTTCGTACAAGACCCTTTAACAGCTGGCGGAGCTGAACGTTTACTGCTTAATGACATACCGTGCTGTTTTCCTCGTGTCGCTGTGAGCTATTCTTGTAAAAGCGATACTGCAAGACCCAGAGTTTAAGTACTTTGCTGCCGACGGCTGTATAAGCAACCGGGGCGATGTTACACCACGACATTAAATGGCGGGCTTGAATATTTTCTTTGGAAACAATCGAAGATTGCCGAAGACACTCGAAGAGTGCACAAACGCGGTCACTAAACCACAATTACTAATCGCCTTTATAGGTTTAACATTTCTACCATTTCCCAATGACTGGTGCTACGTACATGGAAACTTTAATTTCTTATTGGAGAGAATCCTTATTCTCTCACGTACTGCTGCGTAGTTGCATACCCACCCCTTTTGGGGATATATGCTCGTTATAGGTTGTAAGACCCTCGGTTTTACTTAACTACACTTCGTGAGATCCCTTTAATCTTTTTTAATCGTGTCCTTCTCGCGTACAATACAGTAGGACTTAGCCTTACTACCTACAAATTCTAACACCAAGTCACCGTTAAACTCGTCTTTAAATTTCCCCACAACTTTTGTTAACATGCGGTAAATTGTGTTTATTATTTGCGGTACACCACTTTAAACTTAGAAATAAAAACAGGATAGTTTAATACGTCTATTAATAATTTATGGTAATGTTGGCGATACAAATATGTAAAAACAAACTTTATCAAGAAAATATAATGTTTTAATAGAATACATACATGTATTGATAACATCTATAAACCGCTGTGGTAACCAGAGTCTGGCGAATCTGGGATAGCCAAATCTCTAAACATTTGCGCAAGCGATTGCCTTGCAGTTACATCTTTTAAGTACTGAATGGGGAAACATTTAATAAGTTCCAACACTGTCAAGTAATTTAAATTGCTGCAATCATTAGACAGAGAAATACTGGCACTGCTCTCCCCCTCTAATAACGTTTGAACCCTTTCTTCCTCCGTCGTATTTCCACATACTTTTTTATATCACCAACAAATTTTTCGTAAAATTCTGGAAAGTTTCTACACCTTAACTCAGCCATTTTAAAACAGATCAGTTCTCGCAAATTTAATAGCTTGATGCACTCGTACGCAGGTAGCACAATAACATTCCCATCTTTCGTAATCTCCATATTATATAAATTCTCTTTTTCAAAATTGTTCAACAACCATATACTTCTATTAAAGGCTGTGCTCAGCTGCAATTTGAAATCTTGATCCAATTGTATGTCAACAACATCGTTTCCAGTAGTCAAACCATTTAATCGTACTTGTTTTGAGTCTTGAGCAAATTGGCGAATTTGAAATTCCACTTGAAAAGTACACAATTTCTTCCAATCGAAGTAAGAGAATGTTATCGTAGAATCAGCACACATACCACTGCAGCAAATCACTTGGATGACAGGTTGAAGACCACCATATAAATCAAAACCAACTTCTAATATATGGTGGTGATAATTTGGAGGAAATTTGCCTAACCTATAGGTTGACTTATCAACTAGATGGTTGATATTTAATTGTGGTACTCGCACATCACTTGTAACGTCAACATAAGAAAAATCCATCTTTAATTTATAATTTTAATCAAACTCGACGATACTTTGACGACTAATGCACTGGAACATGGCTCTCGCCTTTTATGCCGATGGTCGAGCGTGCGCAGCTCCTTATTATATTAGTTGGCGTTATATGCAAGTCTTGACTGGAAAAGTGACGCGTATAATTGTTTTATAGTGGGTTTTACCTGTATGTATTTAACCATTAACGCCATTTTTAGAATTATTAAACAAAATTACTCTTAGCAGTATTTTTAATATACCATCGTGTAAGATTTCAATTATTATTATGTTTTTCCTCAGGTTCTCAAATCCCTCGGAATTTTTTTCAAATCGAATGACCCTTTACTGATTTACAGATTAACCTTTGCAAGCACCGTATATAATTCACCTTTAATCTATTTCTAAACCGTATCGCTCTGTCTTT
>JARFIW010000434.1:0-35574 GCA_036346225.1 Platerodrilus igneus | reverse complement strand
GTTTGAATATTTGTTGCTACATTGTTGGTGGCAAATTTCAATACATTTTGAAAACAATCATTCAGCTTGTCGCTATATTGCAATTTTGTATACCAACTTGCACGAATTACTGGAGGACATGCCTCTCGAAAAAGACAAAAGTGTGGTTCCAACAAGATGGTGCACCCCGCACAACGCTATAATTACTCGTGATGATTTAAATAGAGAATATCTCAATAAATGGATGGGTACGTTTGGACCTGTTCAGTGGTCGCCTAGATCTCCTGACTTGTCGATATTGGACTATTTCTTGTGGAATTTTTGAAGAGGAAATCTATAAAACCCAGAACCATAGTATTGAAGAGTTGCGGAATTCAATTGAAGCAGCATTTTGTAAAGTTAAGGCGGTTTATTTATTAAATTTTATTAAGTCTTTAATAAAACGATGCGAACTTTGTTTAAGAGAGAATGGAGGCCAGTTTGAACAATATCTCCGAATTATCAGTAAATAAAACTATTGTAGTATTCCCATCTGTGTTCTAGTGTTTTATATATATTATGTGTGAGGTGTGTGTAGGTGAGGGTGTGTGTGGTTGTGTGCGCATGCGTGCATGCATGCGTGGGCGCGTGCTTGTGTGTGTTTGTGAGGATATCAGGTGTGTGAGTATGTGTGTATTTGTGTATCCATATATGGATTATAGACTGTTCAAATTTGGATAGGAAAGTATAATTTTCAATTTAAGATGTAGTTATATTAATTTTGTAATATATGTAGTTATGATATTGTATTCTTCTAGCATTCAAACTTTGTTGTTTAGAGTGGTGTGGTACAATAATAAACTCTTGTTTTGTGTTTACCTTTTGTTTCATGGGCCAACTATAAATTACCAATACAATAAATTATTTTATTATACCAAAAACATGGAATAAATCGGCCATTTGAAAAAATAATTATACTAAACTATATATTTTTGAAAAGCTGTCAAAAAGAGCTTTTAAATAAAGCGACAACCGATTGTGGTTTCCATTTAAAAAAATGCAAGTTTATATTATAACCTCAAAAGTATTATAAATATTAAATATTTGCGTACGCCACTGTATTCTACGTAAAAAACCTTATAAAGACTTCACAGTATTTTGGATATTTTTGCAAACAAACGAGTTATGAGAATTAATAGAATTGTAAAAATATCAATTTTTGGCTATAACTCGAAAACAAAAGAAGATCACTTATTTGTGATTTCACCATTGAATTGATCTCAAAAAGTTGGCCCATGACTGCGCACACAGTTTTATTGTATCTTTAATAACAACTAAGTTACCCATTTAATACATCCAATTTGGGACACACTGTACTTAGCTGCAGTATCCTTAAATTTAAGAACTATTGTGACACACATGCGCACGCATACATGCACGCACCCCACCCCACACAACACACACACACACAACACACACAACACACACACACACACACACACACACACACACACACACACACACACACACACACAAAACACACACAAAACATACACACTGCAAAAACGAAACAAAACTTAAGTAGCTGAATAACTAAAATTTGTTCATATAGGAGTACATCTTTTGGATTGAATTAACAAACAAGCTACTGGGGATTCAAAAGTGATCTGCAGGGTGTTGTCTACAGCTACCTCAATAAGTTTGTCATATTTCAATATTAGACAGGGTGCAAATGTTTGTTTACATTCTACGTTTATGCACTTATGATGTAGAAAGGAATGACGTACAAAAGTCAACATTTTTATTGTGGGGACTATGGAAATAGGTCTGTTTAGTGGGAGGAATGAAAAAAGTATTGAGCGGTTAGTACCATCGATTTTTATTCGATTATTGTAAGACTAAAAATAATTTGAACACCATAAAAGGTCATGGGAATAAATGGCTAAATAATCTAAAATCTTATTTACCAATAACTATCTAGTGGCAAGAGCTGAATACAATAGAAAATACGAGTATATTCCATTAACTTCTAGAAAAACATGGAAGGTCCAATAAATAAACCGTGCAATTCAATGGCAGTTGCCCTAGTCTTAGTCTAAGTTAGTTCTTAATCCGAGTAAAAATAATATGAAATAAATTATTAATTCAAGCGGTGAAAATAAATATGCTTAGTGTTTACGCAAATTATGAAATAACACTTAGTTATATGTGATCGATTAGTGCTTGTTTAAATAAATTAACACCACGTCAATTCAATACAACGCACGTAGCTAAATTAGTAATAATGTAGTGTGTTCGTCGTGTTAAGAAAGACCTTAGTAGAATAAATATTGTAAGTAGGTACTTATTGATAGTTATAAACTCGTATAGCGGTTACCAGTAAATTAAGGATTTCCTGTAAATATTTGTTGATACTTAGACTTATTGAAACTAGTAAAGAAGTTTAAATTGAAGAATTTTACAATAACTTCTTCTTAAAAACCCGGCATTAAAAGCAGAATTTATAAATCTGCTATAGGCAAAGGATATTTATTTAAAACAACTAGGCCACGGAGATATCAAATTTATTATTTTGTTTTCACCTAAGTTAAAACCGTAAACTAGCTAAAGCGTCTAGTTGTAGTTCAGAATAATATCTTAAACGCTACTGCTGGGATGCCACAAGAATTTCTAACCGTTACGAAACCCCAGCGTTTAATTAAAAATATTAGCTTTACGGTAACATCTGCTAATCCGATCTAAAATGCACAAGACTAATGTAATCGAGCTGCAAAACGTTATTATTGTCTATAAGAGCATACTAATTTTAACACGGTATTAACTATTAAGTTCCTGGAAGTGCAGCAAATGGAATGTGGAATGAATAATGCGGAAAGCACCTATGAGATTCAAAATGGCAAGGGTGACATAAATCCACTAATTGACCCCTGGTCACAGCTGGTGCAGCCACAAACTCGGGATGCAACCGTGAGTTACTCTCTCAACACGCATATCTCACATTACCAACACGCCTCACCTGGGAACATTATGTATATAATGCCATAAATATGCAGATACTCGGTGTTCGGAGATACAAATAAACCAAGCTAACCCAATTTCGTCAATAGCATTCCCTTTATTCCCTTTTTCAATGAATTTAATTGAATACTTTTCACTTTTCCAACTCCTACATAATTCGTATTTTTCAATAAAGGGTATTGTATTGGACGACTTGACAATTTTAAAATAGGTTTGAAAGAATGATGTGAGTACAAATCTTGGCGTACGAAAGGGTAGCATTTCCGACAGCTTGAATTAAGCTTCTATACAGCTTTGTATTTTACATACAGTTTTTTTCACGTAGGTATGAAGTTAGATAACGAACAGTGATAAAGGTACATCTAAAAATGAGAACACTAATGCTAATTTAGCGTAAAGGTGAGGCTTTGCTGATAAAAATGGGCCCCGTTTCAATGACTTGGCTCAACTGTTCAAAAATGAAAAATACGTTACAATAGAGAAAAACTAATTTTAGATCCGTGGTTGTTAGTCCACCATTAAAAATATTCTTTTAGTGTGACGGAAATAATTCTTTGTTATAGGAATAACAGGAGGTAGGTGACCATTTAATGTTCCGGATTATCTCACACGAGACCATAATGGGGTAACACTATTTACATCTAGTTGCTTATTCAGAAAAATAACGCTGTAACAACAGAAGCGATTTCGAAATATATTAAAGACTAAGTTACTTTTTATTAAAATCGAGTGGCGTTTCAAACTAAGTGTCAAGATTTGACGTTTTAATAAATTTTAAGCAAGCTTACGGCAATATTTCACAGATTAAGTATTTTACGCTGTTAATATAAAAATATCTCGAGGTAAAGCCGTTTGCGAAGAAGTAAGAAAGTAATAATTCACTTGCATTCGAAAGGGAAACCTGCAACGCTAATTTCAGAAGATGTTAATTTGTTACGATATACAATCCGAAGTAATATTAAACTTAGATAATTAATGGTTTTGTGGCCAAAAACAAAAAAAAATAGAAGCAACCATCATTCTTCTTATTCCAACTTAAGTGCTATAAAAAGGATTACAATCAAAAACTGACACTTTAATTAAGCAGCTAAATGTTTTATGCAGTTAGACAACGAGTAAATATAAAAACAATTTCTCACAGAAATGCTCAAAAGATTTAAAACTTGCAAGAAGAAACTTCATTGAGCAAAAAAACAAAAATCATCCTCAACCTAGATAGGACTTAATTGTGTGGAGCGATGAGGTAAGATTTGAGGTTTACGTTGGTGAGGCGCAAAACTGAATCTTGAAATCCAAACAAGAAGTATATCTATATCACAATAATTATTTGAAAAAGAAAATGAAATTTTCCGCTTATGTAATGATTTGAGAATCATGTCTACTAAAATCTTAGGTAAACTACACTTTATAAAAGGCATGATCACGCTGATAAATACATCCATGTTCTATAAAAAATTTGATATTCTAGATATAAAAAGTACGTATGAAAAATGTTGAATGAATTTTCCAACTAGAATGTACCGTTTGTCCAACGACTGATGTACAGGACTTTAAGAAAGTTGTCACAGTTCATAACTGATGGATGACAAACATTCGTTAAAACAATGCTCAGAAAGCTAAAATGCTAATAAGTAGCTACGTGCAGTTCCTGCATTTCAATATCTCTGTTCTTACTTAATTAAATTTCACATTCCTTACGCTATTTACAAGGATTTGAGTAGCTATTGATTTCGACTGCTTTTTCAATTGAAGCGGTTGCTATTTAATTACTTCAAATTATAATTTAAAACACTTCAATCTATTCTATTTTGTTATGGCATTAAAAATGTGGGGTTTCTGTTACCAACAACATTCGCTCTCGTAAATATTTGCATTGAGTTGATATGTGTTTCATTAAAGTTATTTTTATTCAATCACTGATTTGCCCAACTCTTCACCTTACTTAGTATAAATTATTAATTGGTATGTTACGTTTCTACAATTTCAATGCGGAGAATTAGGCAACTCATCCTACGCGTCTTTATAATTTCCAAGAGGTTAGCTGTATATATTTCTTTCTCGTCTTTAGACTCGTTAACTATATTCGCGTAGTTAAGAACGTTGGAACCAGTTGCCATTGTTGGTCGTAGTGTCACTTGTTAAAATGATATAATAAGTTTTGATGTGTACGACTTTACCGAAGAACTTTCCAAGACAAGTGCAATTCAGTTAGTTTATCTGGTTCGCTAACAGAGACAGAAAATTTGAGAAAAATACGATTGGTGTTATTTTATTATCTAGTTACGGTAATCCGTGAGTAAAAGAAAGTAATAAATTTAAGAAAAAAAATAGCCCGCACCTAGTATCGCAAAGCATTATTGCTGTGCTAGCTAAAAACGTCGTAGAGTAGGCTGAGTCACACAGAAAGAAGAAGGTAACTTCAAGAGAGGAAATTTATTACAAACCATAAAGAAATAAAAATGTTATAAAAGGAAAACCATGTTACATAGAAAACAGCATTTGTTCGACGTTTCCGGAGGATTTACATAGTATAAAAATCTACGCAAAATAAACCACATATTCCTTAACTACCTCGCTCCTAATATTTACATAAAACGGCAATTAAAAAAAATTGTATAGTGAACTGTTTCCGTTACCTTCAATCTTACTATTTACATAAAAGCAGCAACTAAAATAGTCATAGAAAGTCCATACTTATACATTGTCCATAAATAATGCTTGATAGGAAATTATAGAAAGAAATTATACAGCTAAATTACAGAATTTAAGAAAAAATCTCGCTACGAGTCGAAATGAATTTTTGCTCGTGGCTAAAAAAATATTAGCAAGCGTCACACTTTACATAGTGTATTTTAAATTTTCATACACTTTGAAAATTATATTTTATAACTGATACCCCAAACAAGAAAAACTGTCTTCATTAGTATATTCCGCCAGAGTGAAGTAAGTTCAATTTCAACACAGTGATACCTTCATTTGTGCGATGAGTAACCCGAAAAACTTAACAAAAAATCAGACCCAATTCTTCCTGTTGTAGGTCATCAAAGTGACACAGAAAAGAAATAGAAAGTCTTACGTCTTGGTCGGATGTTCCGTTACGGCCCAATAACTGGCTATAGTCATCATCTGCGGGATCACATGGCACAACACAGCAAAATCTTTTCCTGGAATACCAAGTGAATCAAATTCAGAAGAAGTAACGGTGAACAGAGTAACTTTTCTCTTTCTTTGACCAATAGCTAGTAGTAAATTATTATCTGACCTAGGATATATGTCTATGCATGTCACGTAGTGATGGGTTGATAATTCCCATTCCATTGCAATGTAGGATATATTTCAAGAAACATCCATATATAGCTAATGAAATCGGCAAATTCGAATTGAACTACATTCGAAAATCACATATGTAAAACATCTATTTCATATAAAACTTGTGGTGTTACTTTTAAATAATGCGAGCATATCTTTTCGGAAATCAAAGGTTATAGATAAATAACCGAACACATTTTACAAAAACAAATGTTTTAAGAATCGAAACCCACGCTTCAAACGTATTACAATCTCTAAGGAAAATACCAAATTTAATACTATGTTGAAAGAGTAAATTTGGTATATTTAAATTATAATTGCATGTACTAATAAAACCTACAGGGTGTTGAATAAGCAATTATTTCAATTTAGAGGGAAGTTAGCAACGCTTAACAACTTCGCACATAACTTGGTACAGTAGAGAATATGAAATTTAATTACATAAAACGAAAATATTTACCTACCGGATATTAAACAAATATTTGTTTAAATTGAAAACAACTTCGCACATAACTTGGTACAGTAGGGAATATGAAATATAAACCACAATATTTACAGGATATTAAGCAAATATTTGTTTAAATTAAAAGGGAGTCGGATTTGCTAATAAACATGCAAAATTACCGTGGAAACAGTACTGGCTATGCAATTTTAAATTAAATATGCGCCAAATTATTTAATTACAAGGACGGAACGTAACAATCTACACATGGATGTATTCCAGATAAGTTACGATATGATAAATTTATTATTATGGTATGCGCGTTTCTTGCTGGAATGGAATAGAATTGTTTTCTGTTGCAGAAATGGGTGTTTTTTAAAGTTCGGTTACGTGATATAGAGTTGTAGTTCGCTCTGAGTGTCCTAATTTTACGATTTTATTTCTTGTTGTCTAACTACTATGTTCGATGATGCAAGTAATGCAGCTCACGCCATTCTAAATATTTTAAAGCTTTGTTATGCTTTTCAAAAGTGAAGTTCCATTCTATGCCACGCTAAGAATCACGAAATAAATATTTCGTGATTCTTACCGTGTCATAGAATGGAACTTCACTTTTGAAAAGCATAAATATTTCGTGATTCTTACCGTGTCATAGAATGGAACTTCACTTTTGAAAGGCATAATGAAATTCATATATATATATATATATATATATATATATATATATATATATTGCAATGATAATAGGGTTATTTAGATGTATATAAAGTCATATGGGTCGTACACTACATATAAATAGTATTAAAAGCTATAAAACTAAACAATTTATCATGAAAAGTATGTAATTCGCAAATTATGCAAAAAGCAAACATTTCACACACTGTATAAAAATTACAGTTAATTTTAATTAATGCAGGGAGGCTCATCCTTCAACAATACAACCACATTCAGTAAGATAAATAACTCAGTACGCAATCAAACTTATTTTAAACCAAAAAAGCATTTATAAATTCTAAATATATACGCATTAAAAACATCGAAAGCTAAAAAATCATGATACAAATGCTGTTAAAATTAAACACGCAATAGTGCAAAGAAATAACAAAGTTTTCTCGCAATAAACGCACGTTTCAAAACAAATACGTTTCAGAAACGCAGGATGTAAATAAACGCACTTCAAATTACGTCATTATAGAAATTTTGCCTACGTGATTTTAAGCATGGAGTAAAATCAAAACCCAAAACATTATCTTGACAAAAATAAAGCCATAAGTTGTCTACGTGAGAAATCGAGTTAAAATTTCCTACAACAAAACAAAACAGACAGGTGAAAGTACACGGGTTATTGAAATGCACTATATAGAACTGTAATACTACGTGACCGACAACTTTGTTTCGGCGGGCTATTATCAAATTCATACCTGAGAAAGCCCAGAGTATTAAAAATATCCTATAGCATGCCGTAAACCTTGACCGGAAGAACGCCGATAACCAATGGTGTCAGATGAAGGCGTTGCTTTATATATCACTCAAATTTGATAAACAAGTCAGCCTTCCTTCAATCTGAGCACGCTTTACATCAGTTCGAATGAAATATTTACGTAAAAGTGAACATAGAAAATTAAATAATTATATTTCGTGGAAGTGGTGACAGAAAAATAAAAATTAAAATAATAGTGAAAAATATACGAGAGAATTTTGCCGTTAACTGGAAAACGGCTCTGGTAAAAATCTGGGAAATCTGGGTGAAACTCTGAGTAATAAGCTGAAATCTGGTGAAATCTGGAAAACTCTGGGAAATCTGGTAAATCTGTGAGTAATAAGCTGAAATCTGGGAAAACTCTAGATTGGTACATAAATCTAAATTTGCAAATAAATCCGAATTTAAATCGATCTAAACTTGCATAAAAATATTAGTTTGCATCTACGTATCGGAGCACAAAACGGGGGATTGTTTTAAGCATTGAATGGGGTTTGGCCAAGCGGTACTATAAAATCCACAAGTGAACTCAACTGAAAGCAATCCAGGGGTACTGGTCAACAGTACGCAGTAGCAGATCCAATAAGAGGGAGAACAAAAAGATACGCAAGGAAAACTACAGCTCAGGACATTATCTAAATAGCATAAGGCATTATATTTTTTTATTGAACATCTACTATTTTTTATACCAGAATATTTATGTAAAAGGTCATCAAAAATCATTTTATACGTGAAAATTTACGTAAAAGGAAAAAGTCATTGAACGTTCAGGGTGTTTCCAATAGTGTACAATGTTATTTTTGCTGGCTTTAAAAGCAGCTATAATTTTGGGGATAAACAAATTTATATTATTATTAGTTGATTCAGGGGTTTATTTTGTCGAACAGTGAGTCACATTAAGCTGCAAAGTGTATATATTTTTTCTTTGTCATTATACAAAATTTGATCAATTTCGTTTGTCTCATTCAAGTAGGAAAGTATTAGATAAAAAGGGGGGTAAATTCTTTGTTATCGTAACGTTGTGCATTCTGTATGGATTAGACTGAGCAAGTCGAGGCATATTTAAATTTTAGGTTGTTTAGAGACACAGAGGTTTGGCGGGCAGCAGGAAACTGAATGTTAATTACATCGGCGTGCAGAGTTATCATAGCAATGTATATATATATATATATATATATATATATATATATATATATATATATATATATATATATATATATATATATATATATTATATAAAACTACCTTATACATTTATATATAGGGTTATTTAAGTGTATATAAGGGCACAAGGTAGGTATACTTCATGTAAACAACACAAAAATCAAGAAAACTAAACAATTAAACCATAAAAACCACGCCCAACTAACGCCAAGATCCTATAGCTGCCATATTGTGAAGAGCTCCACATTTTACGTGAGTACGTTTATCTTTTTCTTTGTATGTGATACAAATTTGCGACGCAAGAATGAAGTAATACCTTGTTGCGCAATATTATGAACGTGTTTATTATGTTACCAACTGTCGTAGTGGCTCTCAACAATTACGCGCGGGACTTAAACAGTATACATTAGACTAGAACAGGGTGGAGTATTGTAACATACAAATTTTCCTGCAAATTTATTCGTTGATGTTACCGCTGTGCATCTATTATTTTAATCTTTACTCAACGCCGTTTATATTATTGATTCATTCGATATTGCATATTTAATAACCAACAAACTTTAAGGCACACTACAATTTCAACTACAATTACAATCTGCTACGTATCACGTCGTCTTTACTGATAACATGTATACAAACCTATTCGCGTGCTCCTACTTCTTTGTAATATCTATGATTTCAAGTTGTTCCGACGATTCGTGACAGATAATCACTTTTCGTTTCTTCGTTGAACAGAAAGGTATCTTGGTGTGTTTAAAAAAACACTCAAGATGTTGAGGGAAATTAAGTTTTCCTGGCAGAGACGCCGTAATAAAGGCACAGTATTCTAAAAAGTTGTCCGTGACAACTTGTGTGAAAGTGTAGTGTACAAACTCTTCTTGGCGACAGTATGTTTAAATGTGTAATCATATTAAAATTAATTATGCAATTTATTACAGTGCAGCTCTGATAACTCCGATAACTCTGACAATTTGATAATTCCGATGTAATTCTATGTAATTTTGATGCAGCTTTAGGATATCTTGAACATATTCTATTAGGTATGGTTCAAGCAAATTTTATGGAACTCGTTTAATATATAAATGCGTATGCAACTTGTTGGACATATGGTGGCGTTCGCAATGCAGCTACACCTGGCGTGTTTAGTCGATGCACGACATGTCATTTGAAGGTTAAAGGTTTTTGCCACTGTGGGTAAGAACGTTTAAAATTTCAAGATAAGGCTGCCGTAACAAAGTTCATTACGTAATCTACGTATGTAATGAATTCTTTTTGAAGCTTGTAATTACCTCAGGTTGTTGTATACAAATCATTATGGCTCGTGCGAATAATTTTGTTAATCAATTTGCTAAAAGCTTATTTTGTTAATATGTAAAGTTACAATGAGCATAACAATTTTTTTGTAATTAATGGTGTGTACAACCTTGGAAATTGTACCTCACCGGTTGAATGTAGAGGATTGTAACATGTGCTGACAAACAATCATGATAATTATCTTGTTTGCCATAATTTGAAATACCAACTTGCTGATTTACTAGGGCCTAAGTCCTGTATAATGAAGTTTGAACTTAGATTAATTAATTAATTGATAATATTTGCCAAAAGTTAAGTAAATTTTTTAAAGAACTGTGAAGTCTTAGTAGTGCTACCCCAGACTATGAATTATGAAAAATAATTTCCAAAAGTTAAATATCTAATTCAAGAAACTAAATTCATAAGAATTTTATATTTTTTATTTAGAACACTTCTAATTTAAAATGTTCATTACTTGTCTTAAAAGAGAACAGAGTTATTTTTGACTTCAGTTCATTACCCAGTAATCATTAAATTTCTTCAAAGTTTGTTAGGTATTTAAAAGGTTAAAATTTACCCGAATGTGTACCACGATATAGTGGAAACTAATTAAAACTAAATCAAAGATTTCATGCTTATACTGGTTCGTAAGATATATAGGGTATCTATGTTGGTAGTCATCTTTAGTTCAGTGAAGAAAACGACCAGATGAAAGTAACATACTTGTGACAATCAAACTTTGTATTTAAAGTGGTTAGCGATAATCTAGGTTTCCAAATTTTCCCTTTAAGCAAATTGATTTAGTCAGTTGCTTTATAAAAAATTTAGGTGGCGTCCATTATCTTGTTTTTTCCAACTTTAATAAACCCACTGACCCAATCTCATGCGACCGTGGGTCAAAAACTCAGTTAGCTAAAAGTCTTAAGAGTTTGCTTTTACTAAAAGCCAATTTCCATCCTAACCTTACCCTGGGCTTGTTACAGTTACATAAGAATTCTCGATAGGTAATATAAAAATCTACCACGATTTATTTTATTGTGGATTAGATTTAATATACATAACAGTATAACAGAAGGTAGAAATCAAAGTTTAGTAATAAGATCAAGTGTTACTATATAGACGCCTTTTAAATTTATTTCCAATTACTTTTTATACCAAACCAATTGTCTAGCAATTCATATTTTAATTATATCAAGATTCCCTAAATACATTTAAATATTTGTAAAGAACTATAAGATACAAACTTTTTAAACGCCAGTGGGATCTAGAATATCTCAATTATAAGTTATATAAATGGTACTCTTATAAAAATAGGACGCCAACTTGTTTTGTATAAAATTCCCAATTATGTATCTGTGAAAATGTGACTTTAAAGACAACCAATAAGTTTGTGATAGTGTGCCTCTTTAAAGCTTTATCAATGTATCTTTGTCTTAAATTATCTCTAAACTGTAATTTCAAACATCATTTATCTAGAACGATACTATAAAGAGAAAGTTAATAAAGCGATATCAAAACAACAATATTGTAGGCTAATGGTCAAAAACAGCCCTAAATTAGATTACATACTAGGTCGCACACATCTTTTAGTTATTGGTTTTGTATAGCATTTATCGATTACCTTAATAAAGCAACATCAAAGGTAAACTAACCACAAAATAATTAAATAATATCCATTAGTAGAATTAAATTTGTATACCCTTTCATAATACCGCATGTTCATTTTCTATCGTACATCTAAAATTAAGGTAATAGCTTTTATTGTATTAAAACTGCCATTTGAGTAGTCACCTCCAACAGCTTTAAAAGTATGTATTTTGATTGGGTCATAATTCGTTATTTGTAATTCACTTACTACAGAACTGTTTTGTTTGTACACGCCGTTTGTAGATAGTATTAAAAAGGAAAATGTTAGGACTTTCTCCTGGAATATAAGGTCAGAGTAAAAAAGTTTGTCTTTTAGATGACATTTTTCAAGTTGCAGACGTATCTTGTCCTTTCTAATTCTCTCAGTTTGTCGCTTTATTACTATTCGTTGCTTTACGCATGTGGTAATCCCATACACACAGAAATTTCTAATTCCGGGGCACGCGTATATTGTATTTGTGTTAATACAATTATTGGATAGTATCGGACTGAAAAATTGTTCGCTATTTCTGGTCAAAATTTTCGAATTAAATCATACTCGGGAACTCCAAGCGATATGCTAAGATTTCGTGCTTGACAGCCTAAAGCCTTTAGAATACAAGATTTCAAAACTAACAAGTAGCACCTTTTATGTGTATGTTTAGCCCAAAGGCTCTTACTTCTTTAATAATCACGTCAGACTTATCAACAGAGGCTTTTATCGCTTGCCTTCGCCGTTTTCGTACTCCCTAAGATGATTCCTTCGCGTGGCTACAATTAGTATCTCTCAAGGTACATTTAGAACGTCAATGCTTAGGTTGTGCATATTGTTCGCAAAATAAGTGTATTAAGCTTACAGGGAATTTATACTAAATACAAGATAGAAGTTGTTGAGATATTTGTTATATAGTTCAAGCAATGCGATTTACGCCATAGATGTGATTAACATAAGCCAATATTTTTGTCCTTTTCTGTCTTCAACAAATCTCATCATCTACAAAAGGTAGTGACTATCACGTACTTACAGTACAATCGTACATAAGATTCCAAATAGCAGCTGGAAAAAGAAGGACATTGCGGACTGGCTTCAGAAGGCGGGTCTGTTGCGTAGTTAGTATGTGCGTGACTTTTACGCCCTAGGTCTCGGGTTCGACTCCCGACACGGTCCGCTTGAAAAATGTTAGGCGAGCACTTTTCACAAAAATACGCCCACGTTCCGATGAGAGGTAAAATGGAGGTCCCGTGTGTGAATGTTGTCACGCACCTTTAAAATCCTCACCTTGCTTGCAACAGCAAGGGTTCGGCAAAATTCAAAATTTTTTCAGGTAAAAAACTCGCTTCCTGGCCAATGTAGTACCTTCGGGTGGAGCATTGGAAAATCACATGTAAGGACTGGCTTCAGGAACGTAGAATTCCATATGATGGCAATTCATTCAAGGTTGAACTACTTTAAATAGTTAAATCGTAAGTAGGAAACAGCATGATGTAAAAAAGTAATGTGTGTTAAGTTTCAGAAATAAGCCACAAAAAGTATATAAGGTGGATCAATTGGTAGAACGCTATGGCCATAAAGTATTAAGATTGGTCCCTTATCATTGTCATTTTATTGCTATAGAAAATATTTGGGGTATTGCTAAAAACCATTATAATCGCCATATTGGCAGAGGTGGCAAATCGACAGAAGAATTGTTTGTCTATGTGGCACGAAGCGTTATCGACAGTAACACCACAAATTTGGAATAATGCTTTAGTCCATTGTCACAAATTAGTTACTGAATGTTTGGGTAAAGAAGTAAAATATGATAGTAGAGACGTTGTACCTCTGGTTATTAACGTTGATGATGTAGACAGTGGAGACCAAAGCAGCGCTTGGGACTCTGAAAACATTGCTTAAATAATCTATAGGAACACTGTGGCACGATTTAAATAAAATTAAATAAAAACCCTTAACCACAAAAAATATTTAAATTACTAAATACGTATTTCGACCACTATGTGGCCATCATCAGTAGAAAACCTGTAATTAAAAAAAAAAAAATCTGTTGTTCTGGAACACTTCAGAGGATATTCTCCTCACCACTTAGGCTGAAGTGAACCTTCCCAACCTATAATTTACTATATCGTTGCTTTAAACACTATCGAAGATATTCTCCTCACCCGCAGGCTGGTGTTCTCAACAACAAACAAGTGGTGTGACATTATAACTTAAATCTACTTAATTTATACTAATTCTAAACCTACTGAAGCGGAACCAATTTAATCTTGCTTTCTCATTGGTTGTTGACCAATAGGAAAGCAAAGTAGATGACTCTATTGGCCCTTTATCGGTGTTTAAGAGGGTCCTTTATGTTTAACAATTTTAATTGATTCATAGGCATTTAAGGAGGAAAACGTTGGTACCGCTTTTAACAATTTAACATTTTCTAGTTTAACGGGGTGGCGGGTTTCAAATATATGTTTGGCGACCTGAGACCTTTCATATTTACCATATTTGAAGTGAGCAATGTGTTCTTTAAATCTTGTTGTTATATTCCTCTTGGTCTGACCAATATATTTTTGAAAACACCCTGGCCCTGCACAACTAATTTCATAAATCCCCGACTTTTGCAATTTTTCCCCCTTGTCTTTTGGATTACCTAGCAAATCTTTAATTTTATTAGTATTAGTGAAAGCAATTTTGAAATTACACTGTTTGAATATTTTATCAAGACCCTTTGTGGTTTTGTGAAACGGAAGTTTAACATATTTAACATTATCGTTGAGGTGGTTGATTGCAAAGTCGTTGATTTACGGATGTTGATCCTATTTTACACTTTCTAAAAATATTATCTATAATATCAGAAGAGAAACCATTGTAATTCGCTATTTGTTTAATAAGAGCAAATTCCTTATTAAATCTGTTTTTATTTAAAGGAAATTCAATAATCTATTAATTAAAAGTTAAATGAAGCCAACTTATGTTGTATGCTATGATTAGAGGAAGACAAAATAAAGCGATTTACATTGGTTTCTTTTCTATAAATGTCAAATTCTAATTTATTACCATTTCTAACTACTAATGTATCTAAAAGGGTAATTGTCCATTATTCTCTAGTTCATACGTAAATTTTATGCTTTGAAATTTTGAATTCATTTCTTTAAGAAAATCATCAACATTTGATTTAGAAGTGTCAAAAACTGTAAAATATCATCCACGTACCTTAACCATATTCTTGGGAAGTATTTGGAGTTTTCTTTTAACTCGGTTTCAAAACGAGACATAAATAAATTTGCTATGAAAAGTGATAAGCTATTTCCCATTGCTGTGCCTTCATGTTGTTCGTACAACTTGTTGTTGAATTGAAAACAGTTCTGGGACATGCAATGCGAAACAAGCTTGATATAGTCCTCAACTTTATCATCATCGATATCACTATCTATAAGAACATCCTTTAAATATGTTAAAGTACGTGGTATTGGAACTCTAGGGAATAATGAACTGACATCAAATGAAATTAAAATTTCGTTCTCTTCTAATGTGATATTTTTAATTTTATTAATGAACTCTAAAGAGTTTTGTACAGACAAACTATTAAACTTTAAATTCTTAAATTCATTTGACAGCCATCGTGATAAATAGTAAGTCGGTGAGTTGATACCTGAAACTATTGGTCTCATCAATTTATTATTTTTGTGAATCTTTGGTAAACAGTAAAGTTTTGGCATTTCAGGATTTGAAATTGTTAATTTTAATTTTAGTGTGGGCGAAATTAGGTTTGGACATTCTTTCAAAACAGACTGTGTTGATTTAATCATTTTATTTAAAGGAACTTCATTTTACGTTTTTGACTATTGGTCTGTAAGGACCCTCAGACAGCAAAGTCTCTACTCTATCAACATAGTCTTGTTTATCCAGAATAACCAACCTATTCCCTTATCAGCCTTTAAATAATAACAATTCTTTTGTCGTAAATCTTTAATAATAAGATGATCTTTCCTTGTTTGTTCTGAGACATTCCTTGCGCAAGTGCGTAAGTTGTTCGAAAGTTGAATTTTGCACGCGTTTCTAATAAAGTTTTTGAATTGTCATCTAATTTTGAAATGGATTTTCAATGCCAGCAATAATGTCTTCAAAGGAGTTTTCAAATGATCTACTCCAAATTTTAGGCCTCGATCAAGGAAAGTCAACTATTCATTTTAAAGATTTTCGACGATTCGTTAACAACTATTGACTCTAATGGAGGTGAAGTGTTCCAAAACAGCTTTTTTTTTTTTTTTTTTTTAATTACAGGTTTTCTACTGATGATGGCCACATAGTGGTCGAAATACGTATTTAGTAATTTAAATATTTTTGTGGTTAAGGGTTTTATTTAATTTTATTTAAATCATGCCACAGTGTTCCTATAGATTATTAACTATGACTTCCAGGTCTTCGGAACTTAATAGGTATCGGAGCTTAGCTTTTAAAATTAGTTTTGTAAAAGCAGATATTCGATTTCTAAAAAGTTGTAAAGCCCACAAAGTTTTTCCAAATTTCATTAACGTAAAAATCAGCAGTAATTGTAAACGTAGTAACGCAATAATCAATTTTGCAAAAGATAAATGGCTTAATTTGGAAATAAAATATTTGTGCAGTAAGCTTAGTAGATTGGAACTGGAAACGTATAAATCGCACCTAGCACTAACGTGCAATTTATCCGAGTCCGGTTTTCAGGAATGGAATAATTTCCAGAGATTTGTTTTTGAAGTCAACAATCATAAATTGTTAGACAAAATTAATAGTCAAAACACTAAGTTGAAGTTTCTTTTAAAAACACAATGTCAATGTACCTCCTAAAAAACTGGAAATTACTTCACCTCCATTAGAGTCAATAGTTGTTAACGAATCGTCGAAAATCTTTAATAATGAAGAGTTGACTTTCCTTGATCGAGGCCTAAAATTTGGAGTAGATCATTTGAAAACTCCTTTGAAGACATTATTGCTGGCATTGAAAAATCCATTTCAAAATTAGATGACAATTCAAAAAACTTTATTAGAAACGCGTGCAAAATTCAACTTTCGAACAACTTACGCACTTGCGCAAGGAATGTCTCAAAACAAACAAGGAAAGATCATCTTATTATTAAAGATTTACGACAAAAGAATTGTTATTATTTAAAGGCTGATAAGGGGAATAGGTTGGTTATTCTGGATAAACAAGACTATGTTGATAGAGTAGAGACTTTGCTGTCTGAGGGTCCTTACAGACCAATAGTCAAAAAACGTAAAAATGAAGTTCCTTTAAATAAAATGATTAAATCAACACAGTCTGTTTTGAAAGAATGTCCAAACCTAATTTCGCCCACACTAAAATTAAAATTAACAATTTCAAATCCTGAAATGCCAAAACTTTACTGTTTACCAAAGATTCACAAAATAATAAATTGATGAGACCAATAGTTTCAGGTATCAACTCACCGACTTACTATTTATCACGATGGCTGTCAAATGAATTTAAGAATTTAAAGTTTAATAGTTTGTCTGTACAAAACTCTTTAGAGTTCATTAATAAAATTAAAAATATCACATTAGAAGAGAACGAAATCTTAATTTCATTTGATGTCAGTTCATTATTCCTAGAGTTCCAATACCACGTACTTTAACATATTTAAAGGATGTTCTTATAGATAGTGATATTGATGATGATAAAGTTGAGGACTATATCAAGCTTGTTTCGCATTGCATGTCCCAGAACTGTTTTCAATTCAACAACAAGTTGTACGAACAACATGAAGGCACAGCAATGGAAATAGCTTATCACCTTTCATAGCAAATTTATTTATGTCTCGTTTTGAAACCGAGTTAAAGAAAACTCCAAATACTTCCCAAGAATATGGTTAAGGTACGTGGATGATATTTTTGCAGTTTTTGACACTTCTAAATCAAATGTTGATGATTTTCTTAAAGAAATGAATTCAAAATTTCAAAGCATAAAATTTACGTATGAACTAGAGAATAATGGACAATTACCCTTTTAGATACATTAGTAATTAGAAATGGTAATAAATTAGAATTTGACATTTATAGAAAAGAAACCAATGTAAATCGCTTTATTTTGTCTTCCTCTAATCATAGCATACAACATAAGTTGGCTTCATTTAACTTTTAATTAATAGATTATTGAATTTCCTTTAAATAAAAACAGATTTAATAAGGAATTTGCTCTTATTAAACAAATAGCGAATTACAATGGTTTCTCTTCTGATATTATAGATAATATTTTTAGAAAGTGTAAAATAGGATCAACATCCGTAAATCAACGACTTTGCAATCAACCACCTCTAACGATAATGTTAAATATGTTAAACTTCCGTTTCACAAAACCACAAAGGGTCTTGATAAAATATTCAAACAGTGTAATTTCAAAATTGCTTTCACTAATACTAATAAAATTAAAGATTTGCTAGGTAATCCAAAAGACAAGGGGAAAAATTGCAAAAGTCGGGGATTTATGAAATTAGTTGTGCAGGGCCAGGGTGTTTTCAAAAATATATTGGTCAGACCAAGAGGAATATAACAACAAGATTTAAAGAACACATTGCTCACTTCAAATATGGTAAATATGAAAGGTCTCAGGTCGCCAAACATATATTTGAAACCAGCCACCCGTTAAACTAGAAAATGTTAAATTGTTAAAAGCGGTACCAACGTTTTCCTCCTTAAATGCCTATGTATCAATTAAAATTGTTAAACATAAAGGACCCTCTTAAACACCGATAAAGGGCCAATAGAGTCATCTACTTTGCTTTCCTATTGGTCAACAACCAATGAGAAAGCAAGATTAAATTGGTTCCGCTTCAGTAGGTTTAGAATTAGTATAAATTAAGTAGATTTAAGTTATAATGTCACAATTCACTTGTTTGTTGTTGATAAAACCAGCCTGCGGGTGAGGAGAATATCCTCGATAGTGTTTAAAGCAACAATATAGTAAATTATAGGTTGGGAAGGTTCACTTCAGCCTAAGTGGTGAGGAGAATATCCTCTGAAGTGTTCCAGAACAACAGCTTTTTTTTTTTTTTAATTACAGGTTTTCTACTGATGATGGCCACATAGTGGTCGAAATACGTATTTAGTAATTTAAATATTTTTTGTGGTTAAGGGTTTTTATTTAATTTTATTGCTTAAATGTTTCATGTATTCCATATTGTGTTACATGTCCTTTATTGTTAATGTCTCGCTAATAAAATATACATATTGTTTTGACAAGTGCATTTCTAATAATGTATATAATTGATGATGTAATTCAAAGGCACCGTAATAAAGAGAGAAAAGTTATTCTAAAATTAGGAATATCAAACTCTCGATTTAAGAATATTTAAATTCAAGTTTATTGTTCTTATTGCTAAATTGGTAGCATTTGCGTGGGGTTTTTTATGTAAAAAATGTTTAACATTTAGGTTAAGTAATCCTAATATTTTTTTAAAATTTTGCTACGTGTAAGTTCTTCGATATAGTCTTGAAAATTTCCACCCTACATATTTTAAATGTAATGAACTTGTCCGACTCACTTAACCTGAAATAATAAAATACTTATCCATTGTTTACAAATGTTAAGACGAAATATATACGTCTATAATGAAACATTTATTGATTGTATATGAAGTTGATGCATTATTAACAAATAATATGAACGAAAATACTGGTGATGAGCAATAACTTATGATATTTTAAGACAAGAAACAAAAAGGTCTTTTCATATCGAGCTTATATTTGAAATATATGATAATATTACTTCTTTAATAAATAACTTGTAATTTCTACTTTCTTGTGATATAATAACACAGTTTGAAACACGGGAACTTTTTATTAACCAATCACACCACTCTGAATAATTCCAATAAGAATCGATAATATTATGTAACCGCTAATCGTGCTTGTAGTCAGAACATTTTAATATTTTCATAGCGGCAACGGTGCTTCTGCATGATATTATAAATATTGATGACGCACATCGGATTTTAAATTGCTTGAATTATACTTTGATTACAACAAGTATGTGCCATACTCCATTTTTAAACAACTATTTATCGTTTTAAATTTTTTTCAACTATTTAGCATAACATCAAGGAAAGTTAGTAATATAATATAAATAATAGAAAATAAAACGAAAAATTACTAATTTATTTCAACACAGCCAAGTGTCGCTTTCACTAGTGGTGATGGTTCAATGATAGTGAGTGACGGTTGAGTGCAGTTGTACATGTTTCGTAATAAAGCAAACGACACAAATGGCTGAATTGTTGCCATCTAAAATACAAAAACTGAAACCCACCATACTTAAAAAATAGATCAACGTCATAAAAAGTGTACAAGTGCGTGAAAAATGCATATATCACCACAAAGCGATGACCTGTGAAATATTTATTTTTAACTAGTTGTTTAAGAGGAAATATAGGGTGGCATTGTTTCTAAACACAATTCAAAACGATATCCAATTTTGCAGAACGAACTCCAAGCAGATAACTTTTATATTCCAACAAACTTCATTTGGAGTGTTAAAGAGAACTATTTTGTAGAGAAAGGTTCGTTCCTACTGGGGTTTGTAGTTAGCGCTAGTAGCAGGAATAGGCAAAGACAAAATAAATAAATAAAAACGTATATAAGTAAATTATGGATGTTTGGAGAAAAAAGATTAATTTGTTTAGAGTTCCTTAACTTTGCAAGCGTGTAAAAGATTAGCCGTAAAGAGGTTGCTACGTGCATTGCATTGCCTAGAAAAAAAAATGGACCGGGCTCAATCGGCGAGTGGGCGGGGGATTATACCTACAATAAAAATTAAGTGAGGCCTGAAATACAGAAAGAAAATTACACACACTCATTCATACTCAAAGCCAACATATCAACAAAAGAAACCTATAATTAAACACAATATGTACACGCAATAAATAATTACACACTAAATCTAAAAAAAAATATCAACCAAAAGAACAAATCATTTTTTTTTAAATGGTGAGCTGCAGGTTTTAGGTTACTCCCTAGATTGAGTTTCAACAAAAAAAGAAATTAAGCGAAATTACCCCTCTAAAACCAACAGTTCTAAATCAGCATGGTAAATCTAAAACTAAGTTTATACATCCAATGTCAACAACATTTTCAAACGTGCCAGCAAGTCTTTAAGCCATTTTCACATTAATAAGTCGTACATTTTCTAGTTATTTAAAACAAATAGTAATGCCTTAATATAATGGCAATAAATGCCCAAAATAGTTCAATAATTTTCGTATAGACGAATTAAATTTGGAAATGCATGAGCTTAAACAGTAAAATCCAACCCGATATGGTCTCAACGTAAGTAGTGAAGAAAACACTCACCCTCGAGTTGCTGCCGTCACTATTAACGGAGTAGAGGAGAGGTGTAAAAAGCTGTAAAAAGCTAGAGCAATTACAAGTGAAAATTAATTTAATGTCGTCGCAAAGTGCAATTTTCTAAAAACCCTAAATACTTACCACGCCGTATTGTGCGCGCGAAATTTTCATAACGAAAAACGGAAACCAAACATTCTTACACGCATCTCCGTTGTGTAGATTGGAAAGCAAATAAAATCAATTTCGTTCAACGAGTGACCAGAGTTCAAAGTAATATTTCTATTCAGAATTAACCCGGGGAAAACACAGTTTATATTGGGATAATACGCAGCTTTAATTCGACGAATTCTTCCGACGGAAAACACATAAGAAGCAATTATCGGAGTATAGTGTAAACTTTACGTTAGGGAATTCTGGGAAGTATAATTTATTCTTAATTAGCGGAAGTATTTACCAAGTAAAATATACAGGATATATAATTTATCGAATAAAGTTTTGTTTTAGAAGCAAAGTGGATTTTAGTTTGAAATTATTGTAAATAAGGCGTACATGCGTCTTATATTAACCTAACTTACTTCGTAAGTTTGGTTGATAAAATAACCATCGCTACGTCGTCGTCGTCGCCACCGTCGTCCGTTGCCATATTCTCATAATGATACAATAAATGATATATATGTCCCTTGTTTAGTTTTTTACGCTGATTACAAATATGCTATACACTTTTCGATATCTCATTTAGTTTTCGAGATAATCGAATTTATTTGAGAAATGTTAACAGTACAAACTAATATAAACTTTAATAGATATTTTAATTTATTTAAAATATATAATTTCCTTTTATAAAATTTCCGTAAGTTTGGTTGTAAGGCGTACATGCGTCTTATATTAACCTAACTTACTGCGTATGTTTGGTTGATAAAATAACCAATTATTGCCGAAAATGAACGTAACAAGGTGTACGTTTAAAGATTTATGAATAACTTTAAAAAAGCATAAAAACTGTCTTTTTAATTCATATATTGCTCGGGATCAAGGAAGAAGCTGATTTATTATGTTTTTTTCAAATTTTTTATCAAAAAATTTATGACGTTAACAAAAAAATACTACTTCTATGTGGATTATTTTTTAACTATACTAAGTGCTGTCGGGTATCAAAAAATCCATAGCCAGCGACTACATGGCAAAATACAGTTGGATACAGGGACCTGTTCTTTTCACATATCAAATATTCTTTAAAAATCCTTTCTCTTCTTGGCAAAAAGAAAAACGCCGAATTTTTCTTTTTTATAGGACAAGCAGTTTAATACAATGAATGTATGATTTAATACTAAGATACATCAGATGAGTAGAGGTATTGTCTCGGAATTCTATCAAGGCCAGATTTTATGGAGATAAAAGTTATTAAAGAAAGCTATGAAAAAGGAAGAACGTCTCATAAATTGGAGCATAAACTGTTAGATATGATAGAATTAATGAAAATAGGCGGTCGACGAATAATTAAAAAAATGTGATCATTCATTCAGGTTAATATAATGGTCATACAAAAATAAGCTTATTATTAATGAGAAAACAAAAAGGAAATTAAAAGCATACACCAAGTTAGGCATAGTATCAGACCAACATGCTGGTAATGTAGATAATGATAATAGGAAATTGAAAAGTGCATGATTAAATTCCAGGGATTATTCTAAAAGTTGGAAATAGAGAGGAAACAGTTAGTTGAAGAAAGTTAAAATGCAGTTGTAGTTATAATGCTAAAAGGGAAAAATAACAGGTGGTAAAGGGTAAAGAAAGAGAAAAATGAAGGAAGAGGCGATAAGCTCTTTAAGTTTGGTATTCGAAATTGATTGTGTTTAAAAATCATAAGCGTATTCTTTATACGCGAAAAATATCTAATGCTGTACTAAGTTTTAGCTACAATGTATATTAGTAGAGTTTAGGACATATTCAAAAAAGCTATAAGATTGACCAAGAATCTGGTTCAAATGATAATGATCACAGTGTGGTATTTGAAGTAAAGAAATAAATCGAGCGAAAAAGGTTATTAAACTTTTATATAAGCAAACAAAACAATATAAAAGTTACGGAGAAATACAGGAACATGGTAGATAGTAGAATAGTTCAAGTAGGCGATAACATAGAAGAAATTGCCGTGTTATCTGTCCAAGATAAACACCTGTTCAAACTTATTAACATAAAATTGAGCAGATGTTTATCTTGCACAGATTACACGGCTGCTTTACCTAATTACCATAAAACTAGCAACCTTCAGGAAAGTCCTAATTAGTACATTTACACGTCTAGATAAAGAACTAGAAAGAATAAAGACAAACGAACTCGTGAATTTAATAAAGGACCAACAAAGTTGGCTGCCTAACTAAGCAGACTTGAAAACATAGAAGTGTAGTAACCCGTAAACTCGAATGAGTAGAAACTGAAATGGTTTTTAAAGTAAGAAGGTAGTAAAGCTTCAATTATAAAATGAAACGTAACAAATTCAAAGTAAAATTATAATTGCTAATTTTGTACTGGATTGAATTTACAATAATAGGCACTTTAGTTACGAACGGTTACACTTAAATTTTTATCTATCGTGTGGTTTAAAAATGGAAACATCAATAGAACTAACACCATGATAGCATATTCAATAATCTATTTATAGATGATCATAACTAAGACCAACTTATGCACTAACTTTTACGCATTATTAGAATACTAATTTACTTATCAGTGCGAATGTATGTGAGACTTACAATTTTAATATTTTTATTTTGACCAAGTTTTAGTTAAATTTGTTTAACAACTTCTTAAATTATGTTGTACATTTGGTTAATTTCAGACTTAGTGCTAGAAGCGTATTGTATTATTTCTCCTTCGCGACACATCCTTGGCGCCTCGTTTTTAGTTATGTGTTATTTTCTTGGGATTGTTAGTTCCATGACAGATCTAGGGTGGTTACTCTAGTAATCCTACTCTCAGCAAACAATTTGCGTTAGCGAGACACTTCTTTCTACCAATTCTCAGCCGTAGCCCACTAACTTCTACAATGTATGTTCTTACTGTAACCAATACTTACTTGCACGTCATAAAATCCATAGGCATACTTGCACTAGCCCCGACACTGCAATTGCACATGACAAGATTTTTAACGACTCATTAAATCCCGGAATTAGAAAAATCACAAATTACCTGAAAACTTATTCTTCGAAACTTTGTAGAAAGTTGACAGAAAAGTAAAAGACATGCTAACCCTATCGTATACCGAGGATATACAGAAATAGATTTACGTCTAGATTCAGAAGTCCTGGAGTATAATAAATGGTTTTGTAACTTTGTGATAAATTTAGGGCTATCATTAATTACAAAACACGCGGATCTTTTGTTATTAGATTTCGTATCAAGACTACAAAATCTGATTCTCCAAACAAAATTCCTAAATTTAAATTTAAGTGTCATTGATACAAGGCGTGCTTTTTTGGCGTACAACGTGAATTTATCAAACACTTTCCCGAAACAATAAGACTTGATTAATGGTTAAGCATTCGTATGTTTGAAGCAGATCCACTACAGTTGATTGAGTAGTGCCATAACGATGATTTCCTTAATTATACCTTTAATAATGAGAGACCTAGGAAAATCAGAAAGAGACATACAGAGATAGAAACAATTTAATCAGATTCAACTAATAAAACAGTGGTGGCAAACAATACAGCGAAAATTAAAGAACTGTGGAGTAGAGTCTAGTGGTGTATTGATAAAACCATTTTAGTTCAGTAGAGAACAATTTTTTTGTAGTTTCAGTGCAGACTGTAATGCAATAAACAACATCAAGTTTAAAGAAAGGTTTATTTAAATATAAAAAGCTAAGCGACTACACATCATGAAAGCTTCTTACGTTCTTCTATATCTCTGAACAACAAGTTACAGTAACCCCTTACTTACTCCCTCTACTACCCTTAGATCTATCGACGCACGCAGAAGGACTGAAATATTTTACACATCCTCCGGCGCGGCGGCACAACTTAGCTTATCACTTCTTACTTCTAAAGGATACAATAATTGTATTGGGCGCTTAATTACGGTGCCATTCGCAATCTTAACGTAACAGACACGCACTTTGCCATGACGGCCGTTTATCACGTCTTTCACCAACCCTAATTTCCACAATAACCGTCGCTTATCATTTCCATGTATTAATACGACATCCCCTTGCGTAATCGCACACTCACGCGCATTAACGTTGTGATGAGCTCCTCTTAATAATTGTAAATATTCTGCGCTCCATCTTTTCCAAAAGTAGTCTATAACGTTTGTTCCCTGCTTCCATAGCCTACGAATCTCATCCCCATTAATAACATGGTCAACAAAAGGAATAGTAGCCAAAGCGAGTCTCAATAAAAAATGCGAAGGGGTTAACGGCATTAAATCTATAGGTTCACTACCTAGGTATGTCAGCGGGCGGGCGTTTATTGTTGCTTCAACCTCGGTAATGAGTGTATTTAGTTGATCTAAATTTAGTAAAGAACGTCCTATCGTAGCCCTAAGGGCGTCTTTTACACTTTTTACAAGTCGCTCGTAAAATCCTCCGTGCCAAGCCGCTCGCTCTACTATAAACTTCCACTTAATTTGGTGACTGTTCACGAACTCGATCAATTCTGTACTCGCCATCACTTCGTTTAAGGTCGATATTTCACGTGATATTCTTTTAAATGGTTTAGCGTTATCTGAGTAAATGACCTTAGGAAAACCTCTACGGGCAAAGAACCGTTTACATGCACTGATTGTAGACTCAACATCCATTTTCAAAACAATCTCTAGATGAAGTGCTCGTATAACAGCGCAGGTAAATAAAAGCACATAACATGGCTTTGAGTGATAACTATCTTTAAAATACAACGGTCTGGCGAAGTCTAAACCTGTCACTTCAATGAGCTTTGTTTGCTGTATTCGATCTCTAGGTAACGGCGCGAAGGAATGCGACCCTGACTTTCCACGAAGTCGTTTACAGATAACACATCTTGCTAAAACGGATTTAATTGCACTCCTAGTAGAATCCAAAATCGTTTACGTAATTCATAAAGTGTTGCATTTACACCACTATGATGAAGAGTTTTATGAAACTTCATTATTAATAATTTACTTAAGTGTGCATTTTTCGATAGAATAACGGGATGCTTGAGGTCGAAATCTTCTCTTAAATTATGAAGACGTCCACCCAAACGCAGCAATTCATGTTTATCTAAGAAAGGGCTTAAAGTTGAAATACTCGATTTCCGTTCAATGCCCTCACCCTTATTTAAACTGTTAACCTCCGAATAATAAACTTCCCGCTGCGCTTGCCTCAGTAAACATATTTCGGCTCTTTCAATTTCGTTTACGCTTAAGCTCTTCATTTATTTATTATTTCTAGTTTTTAAATTTTCTATAAATCGTAAAACATACGCCGTTATCCGCACTAAACGATCAAAATCACTGTATCTGGAGGAATCTATAAATTGATTGCTACCTTTTATAGTGTCGTTAATTAGTAAAGACATTTTCGATACTATATCTATCGTTGACGTGGCTTTCTCTATCGTATTATCTGGCCACGTTTGTTCACTTTCTAGCAACCACCTAGGACCGTGTAACCAAGTTTCGGAATTTATTAAAGTACTTGAACTTATTCCGCGGGTTAATAAGTGCGCAGGGTTCTCGCGACCCGGACAATGTTTCCATGTTATATCTTTCGAAAAGGTCTGAATTTCTTTAACACGGTTAGCCACATATGGTTTCCACTTTGACGCATCACCTTTAATCCAATGCAACGCGATCAGAGAATCTGTCCAACACAATACCTTTTACGATTTTAACTGTATTGTTCTGATTGCACCAGTTAATTCCTAACACCTTTTGAATTTGTGCATCTTGCGATTCTACCTTGCTGTTTACTCCGAAATCGTTAATCGTCCATTTGCGTAAATTCATGGAGGCTCCATGAAAAAACTTACTTGAAAAGTCTTTTAAATGTTCTGCAACATTGTCGTTATTGTACCATAAGAATCGATGTGCGTCTTTATCGTCGGAATGTAAATAAATTTGTAGAAATGCTTTCTCAATGTCAGCCGTAATTCGGATCTCGCCTACACGAAAATTAAGCAAAATCTTAATTAAATCTGGACTTAAATTAGGCCCCTTTTCTAATAAGTCATTCGACGATTTTTGTCCCGGGGCATGTGAAGAGGCATCGAAAACCACTCGCAAACGCGTTGTTTGTTTATCTTCTCTAAAAACAGACCTGTGCGGCATGTAGTAAACACGATCGCCATTTGTTGTTTCAGCATCACCGCGGGAAATTAACTCGGCATAATTATTATCCAACATTCCTTTGATAGCAGCGTTATATTCACATATTTTGTTAATATTGCTCAATTTAAACTTTAGCCTCTGAGCACGAACTCGCGCACTAATTAAATTATCATCTTCAATCACTGCATCCTCATTCTTCCACGGTAACGCTACTAAATATCGATCATCACATTTATGAAGTTATTTTTCAAAAAATTATCGAAACATCTCTTATCGTCGTCTGCTTCTTTGGTTATACCTATTGTTTCCAAATCCCACATATTTTCGATCTCGTTTTCTGTCTTTATAACTGTCGCATGTAACACTGTCTGCAGATTTACTCCTATTGTTGTAGCATCAACTGGTATGGGACCATGCAAAGCATAACCAAATTTCGTGTCCACTGCTACTAAACCTTCGTTAAGACGAATATTTTTTCCTGTCACTACTGCCCAGTAATTGTCCGCCCCTATAAGTTTATCAATTCCATCAACAATTAACGCTCGATCTATATTAAACGGGATATTGTCAGCAAGCTGCAGGTTTTGATAGTCTACCACGCTTTCTTTAGGTATATGTAAATTATCCATGCAAATTTCTGGAACTTTCACAGCCTCAATCGTTAAAATTTCATCTGTATATTGTCCCTTCAAAGTAATTAAAACGCGGTTGTAGAGTTTAGACGGTATTGATGAACTATTTCCAAACGCGGCAATACGAACCCTATGTTGTCCAACATCATGAAAGCTTCTTACGTTCTTCTATATTTCTGAACAACAAGTTATTATTATCCAACATTCCTTTGATAGCAGCGTTATATTCACATATTTTGTTAATATTGCTCAATTTAAACTTTAGCCTCTGAGCACGAACTCGCGCACTAATTAAATTATCATCTTCAATCACTGCATCCTCATTCTTCCACGGTAACGCTACTAAATATCGATCATCACATTTATGAACGTTATTTTTCAAAAAATTATCGAAACATCTCTTATCGTCGTCTGCTTCTTTGGTTATACCTATTGTTTCCAAATCCCACATATTTTCGATCTCGTTTTCTGTCTTTATAACTGTCGCATGTAACACTGTCTGCAGATTTACTCCTATTGTTGTAGCATCAACTGGTATGGGACCATGCAAAGCATAACCAAATTTCGTGTCCACTGCTACTAAACCTTCGTTAAGACAAATATTTTTTCCTGTCACTACTGCCCAGTAATTGTCCGCCCCTATAAGTTTATCAATTCCATCAACAATTAACGCTCGATCTATATTAAACGGGATATTGTCAGCAAGCTGCAGGTTTTGATAGTCTACCACGCTTTCTTTAGGTATATGTAAATTATCCATGCAAATTTCTGGAACTTTCACAGCCTCAATCGTTAAAATTTCATCTGTATATTGTCCCTTCAAAGTAATTAAAACGCGGTTGTAGAGTTTAGACGGTATTGATGAACTATTTCCAAACGCGGCAATACGAACCCTATGTTGTCCAACATCATGAAAGCTTCTTACGTTCTTCTATATTTCTGAACAACAAGTTACAGTAACCCTATAGCTATCTTATATTATTATTAAGGGATTTTATTTTAAGAGAATTTCCAGTAAGTGAATAGGGCCCACGGTAAGTTCTGATGGAAAATGGCCCGAAGTTGAGGAAATCTCAAAGGCAAAGCGGCTAGTCGAACTATATGCTCTGGGTGGAACATGAGCTGTGGGTCGGGGTTGGATTGCGACCAAAAATATGAAGAATAAGGCGCCACCGAATTTTTCTATACGAAGAAGACTTACTTAAGTCCCTTGTACAAGGCGAATGCGGAAACCTTTATTCAATAACCGCTATACAATTTATTAAAGACAACATAATCCCTAAAGTTTCTTACCTTATGGCTCGACTTTGACCTTTATACTTCACTGCTACACCTGTGAACAGATTAAACAAAGAATAGCACTGTTTGTGCATTTACACTCAAAATTTTTAATTCAATTCGAATCAACTTTCATTCATTCTAATTAAAAAGAATAGTCTTGATCAAAATAAAAATCTATTCCTCTTGTATTCAGTTAACGTGCATTTTACAAAACATCTTTTCAGTTTTTATATAATTTTGATTAATTTAATTCTTGAAAATTATTTACAAAGGCACTGGATATAGTAAGTACCATCCAGTTTAAAATGTGGTTATTTCTATAAGAAATATCTAGCCAAATTTTATTTAAAAATGATTAAGCCTGAAGTTGCTTTCTGAACAATTACTTACAAATAACAATATCTGTTGGTTTGAGTAGATCTACGATAACCTCACAATAAATTCAGTCAGCTATTACTGAAATAGTAAACATAGAAATTTAATTTCTAATTTTTCTTAAATAGGAGAATTTACTTTCTCTATCACATAATGACATCTTCCGTAGTTTCAGTGTATTAATAAAAGATTTAGAAATGAAAAATTTACAGGTTCCTGCTGCTTAATATTGAAAAATATATATATAGTCTGTCCTTGACCTATTTTGAAGTTCAAACAACTTGATTAAACAAAAAATTATCTATCTACTATATCCATAATTCAGCCAACATACGAAAACAAATTTACATACCAGATGTTCATCTGACAGAAAAATACCTGCTAGACGTCTTGCATCAGCATTTAAATAAAGAAATCTCCAATTCAGTACAAGTAAATTTGCTGCTTACTGAAGCTCCAAACTACATCACGGCATCCATTTTTAAATAATTGATACCCATCAGATCCACACTCGGCCAAAGCGTAAATTCTTATATTTTCTTCTTGTGCATTTATTAAAATTACGTTAAACCAAACTTCTGTTAACTAAAGGTTGCATGCTTTTTCAAAGCTAAACATCATTTCCAATTTTCATATCATTAACAAATTGCATATTAATTAAGGTTGTGTGTAAATTAAAGTTACGAACATTATTTCTAAGTTAAATATTATATCAAACGTTGAATACTATATCTAAAGTTGAATACTATATGTAAAGTTGCATGTTAACCACGGCCCTTCAAACAAAATAATTTCTCGTCATCTACGAGCTATGTTCCAGCAAGTGGACAACACAAAATGCGCTTCGGAGATGACATTCTCTCCTAAAACAACTTAAATCGCACGTGCTTCCAACACGTAGATATTTCAAACGCCATTCCTCGGGTTCAAGGAACAATTCGACTTGTTTTCACCACAGCTGTATTGGAAGTGCTCATGTCAAGCGAGTTACCGCCCGGCAACAAGATTACCTTACAACTGTCTAACAGAGGGAGCTCTAGGAATGACACTAAATGAAAAGTTTATTTTGTCACCGTATAAATTAAATTTTAAATTGAATTGAAAGCTAATATTTTATTGGACAATAGGTAGTATTTATTTTGTGGATTGTGTAGCATTATTATGCATTATATTGTTTTTTATTAAATAAATGGATCAATTATATGAACACATCTTGATAGGAAATAAAATCGTTGTACTGCCTCTTTCTAAGAGAAAAAATTCGAGAAAATATTTCAGAATAAGTGCGAAGAATTTTTTTTTATGAATTTTATTACTAGTATTTACAATTTATTATTAGTTTTTACATACCAAAACAAAAATAACTTCTGAATCAACTAAGATACAGCATGCATGTAAATGAGTGACCAGTAACTACGCGTACTACACGCCAAAAGGGGACAATTTCGGGAAGTCACAATCGGTAATGTTTCACTATTAGTTAACACATATTCGGGGTTAATTTATCACTCATTTTACACACAGAATTTAAGAAACGAAACGTAGAATACTGCCGTATTATAATTCACTAATAAAGACTTAACTTATCGTGACAAACATACTCTTACTTTGCTGACCATAATTTACATACTTACAAAAGAAAAAGGACTCCCACTACCATTGGGATCCACAACAAACATATTTCCAAAATAACAAACATGTTTCGTAATCATGAATGTTTAACAATCTACCGCATGCATATGCTAACAAAAATGTAGAAATATCTCTACCTATGAAGAGACAAGTAAAACGTCACCACGTCTTTCACTCTTTCACTCACGCATGAATGAACAAAATAGAACATTGCTAACTCACACAATATTCATAATAAACATAACCGTTCTAGTGACTAACAATATTGGTCTCTTACCAATATCTAACTTGGACTCAAGCTACTTGATTTCCAATATGATCTCAAGAACTACTATTCTCTTCAGTTGTCCTCTTGATTACAAAATTACTTTCCAAATAAAGTTCTCCACAGAAATTTTGAGAAGCTATGTTTCGGACTAATATAAACACTATATCCAACTCATTAACCAAACTAAACGAATTAAATGAAACAAGTGAATTATTTTATACCTAATTCACCATAGATTAATATGACCATACATACATAAATCCAAAAGAAATTATCAACTAAATATATACAAAATTTATCAAAATTCATCGCCAAAAGTATAAACAAACATCCCTTACTGACATTTGACCTTTATGGTAACATGCAACTTATAACATGTCAACTTAAACAAATAATTTGCAACCAACAATTTCAGCGCAGACTAATATTAACCTTACTGCACTACAATATTTCTACAATATTTCTTCTTTACTTCATATCCAACATCTAAATTTTAGATTACCAAACAGCATTCCAATACAATAAATAAATTCTTTACCAAAAAGATAAGACAGAAATAATTCCTACCTTCAACCATTAAACATTTCAACACTACTGATTAATGTTCAGAAACATCTTCTTTCTCAATATTATTACTGAACTCTGAATAAGGTTTTAAGTCCTTAACATGCCATCTGCCTGCCTTTGAACCATCTTCATTATTCAATTCATAAATCAAATTAGAAATCTTCTTTCTAACGATACACAAAACATATTTTGGTGCAAGCTTAGCAGTAAACCTATCACTTGCTTTCGAAAGAACTTTATTTGACCTCCAAACTTTGTCACCTACTTCGAAAGAAATGTTACGTCTCCTTAAATTATATGAATTACTAGACTGCATGTAAGCTAAATGTAACCTTTTTTGTACGTCTATAAAAATATCAAATAGTCCTTGTTGATCTGACACATACGAAGGTCTATCACCAGGAATAATATCTAAATCATCTGAGGGTTCCACATCAAGACTATAAAATCTTCCAGACACGGGAACATGTCTACCAAAAACTAAGAAATTTGGCGAATAACCAGTGGCATGATGTTTTGCAGAATTAATCGCATACTGAATTTGGGGTAACTCAATATCCCAAGTATCATGTTCTTTAATATATGACCGTATAACTGTTCCGACGGTTCGATTTATCCTTTCCACAAAATTGCATTGGGGAGAGTAAACTGCATTAAACCAAATTTTTTGAACATCATATTTTTTACATACTGCCTTAAAATTTCTTCCACTAAATTGTGAGCCATTGTCACAAATAATGAATTTGGGACACCATAAACTAAAAACTTTTCCTCCAGTACACGTTCTATTAAATGCGCTTTTGCACTACGTAAAGGAAACACTAATGTAAATTTTGAGAACCAATCACCAATAACTAATAACCATTTGTGTCCAACCTTGGACCGTGGAAATGGGCCCATGAGGTCTATAGCAATAATTTGAAAGGGGAACTTCACTTCTTTTCCTTTCCCATTAAACCAAGGGTCCTCTATTCGATGCTTTCTGTGCACCACACGTTAAACATTTTTACAAAATTTCAACACATCAATACGCATTTTTGGCCAATAAAAATTCTCTTGTATGCGTGCCAATGTTTTAAAAAAAACAAAATGTCCGGCCACTGAAGGGTCATGACCTATGCGAACAACCTCCTCCTTTTGTGATCTAGGAACTAAACATTTCCATTTCCCCACATTCGACGAGAGTGGCAAACCCGAGGAAAGAAATTTAAATACAAGATTATCCTCCACCTTCCATTGTGGGTAATCATCAGGTGAAGATAAAATTTTTTTCGAAGAGACACATACCAGGGATCCACATTATCTAACTTGATCTCAACTAAATTATCCACATGATTTCAAACATTAAACCTATAAACTTCAAACTTTAAGAACACCTTTTCTTTTAAATTCGCAGACAATGACAATTTTAAACATAATAAATTTATAATTTAGATTACTTTCAACCTTCCATTGAGGATAACAACAAATCAATGTTCTAGTACACTCTTACACTACTCATAATCAAACTGTCATGACAGACAAAAGTACTTCACAACGCATACACTTGCTAGGTGACAAACTCCTCTGTGAGTCTCACCTAGACTAATAAACAAAAATTTAACCTCATCACCAATCTCAAAATAGTGATGCCAAAATTGCTAGAGCGACAACTTACCTCGAGTCTCTTTTAGACTAATGTAATGCTGAGCGACCGACTTTTCCTAAGTCTCGTCTAGACTGATATACTGCTATCCGACCAACCAATTAACATACTGCGTTGCAATGCGGATATAAATAAATCAAAAATAAAATCGTTACAACCCCTTACTTACTTCCTCTACTACTCTTAGGTCTATCGACGCACGCAGAAAGCCTAAAATATTTTACACGCAGACAATAATTCGATGCTTAAATAAAAGACTTGTTAACCGAAAAACGAAACGGATTACTTTTTAAATGTGGTAGTGAAACTTGTGTAAGTAATACTTTGTAATTATATAAATAAAGACTAGTCTTTTCATAATATGAATTGATTTCAAGCTTTAAATCTATTGATATTACTAGTACAAATGATATTTGAATTGCCTAAAATATAAATCGCGTTTTAAACAAGTATAAACGTGCAGAGAGGATACTTGATTATAAACAATAGGAACAGCAAGGAATCTGTCAACTATTCTCGTTACAAAGCGTAACATGAATATATTCTTACCCAAATTCAATCTCAAACAAAAATAAATTAGATTTTTGAGGGTTTCTACAGTGACCCACTTAAAAACGGAACACACTCACTCATAAAATTTTTATTTATGGTTCGATTTGACAAATCTTTTTTTTTTGGATTGTAGATCGACAAAAACTGTTCTTTAAGACGAATTGTCACATTTTTTTGTTATAGAAACCATTGCCTACTGAGTAATTTATTAGAGACGAAAATTAAAGAAACGTATCCAAAATTTTTTTACAAAAAAATCTAAATGTACCACTAGATTAAGCGACCTCTGAAATGGACATGCACGAAATTTCATTAAAAAATATTGCACATTAACAATTCTGCGCAAAAGTAAAATCATATTTTTGTTACGAATTTATTTTGTCTGATGACGCTCGCCATAGAATAAAACATCAAAAACTAATTTTTATTCGTAACAATATTCAACAAAATTATTCGAGTTCAAGAAGCTAATTAAATTCTTGTTGCTTCCACCAACCCGCCTTTATTTCAATGCACTTATACGTTTATCGTACGTTCGTGGTTACTTTTGTCAGTTGTCTGGGGGTAACACTAGCACAAGTATCAGTTACTCTAGAGTGCAGTTCTTCAACTGACTGTGGTCTTGACTTATACACTTTTTGCGTAAGGATGCCCCAAGAAACAAAGTCGAGAAACGTCAAGTCTAGCAATCTTGACGGAAATTCGATAAGTGGACTGTT